>CM049393.1:15265617-15413117 GCA_026937815.1 Etheostoma perlongum | reverse complement strand
AGCAGATAAGGGAAGGTAACCTTGCCCCTTATGACCTTCTAAGGAGCAAGAGTCCAGATCGGCCTATCTGAGCTTTCATTTTCTCAAAGGCAGAGCAGGATACCCAGGGCTATATACCTATTGCCATTTCTAGCCACTGGGGGAACATAGGCAGGCTTGGGGAACTCATATTAATGTTAAATAACCTCATAAAGTGAAATTGTTATGCCATTGGACCTTAATGTACCCACTTACTGACAGTAATATAGGCTAAGTGGAGTAAATTAATAAAACATATATAATTGTATTGCTACCTGCGTGTCATAGTCTGAAGCGAATGCCACATAACCTCATGGTCTGGGTAAGAATCTGGCCAAGCACCTTTTTTCACCCCTCTTGCTGTCAACTTTTAAAAGTCGTTTAAAAAAATTGTAATTTGTTTTAGCTGTGGGCTAAGCTCACAGAATGTGTTACTTTCAGACTTGGCTGGATTTGAATGCTTAAGCACATTTTGGGAAACTTGGGAAAAAACAAGAATTCCATCTGTTTTATATTCAACGCAAAGATGGAACCCTGCCAACCATCCCACACCCCTGATTCCTCTTGCTCTTTAATATTATATAAACTTTGACCTTTCTTCCTCCAGGACTCTTCTTCTGGGTTGTGGGCCAGGGTCAAGGCCATTAAACTTGGCTTAATAAGCTACTGAGCCCCTCCTGCCCACCCCCTCAGGTCCATTAGAGGTCTGAAGGTCCAGAGTCAGCAAAGTCAGAGTCTGGACCTGTCAGCAACCTTCAGAGATGGTTAAAACAGTATGTCTCTGTAACACCTTTATCTTCATCATGATACCCCCCGATACATGTTGATCTCTTTTGATGTGTAGCCATGCATTGAAAGAAGAAATATCTGCACGTAAGCACTGCAAACAGTGACCTTTGATTCCCTCAGGTTTTTCACTGCATTAAAAACTGTCATCAAGTATATTACCACGTGGGCTCAGGAACACGTAGGAAAATCATTGTTAGTTTACACAGTTTGTTGCTACATTTACAAGTAAAAGCCTTAAATCAAGAACACCTATAAACGGTGCTGGCTTCTCTGGGCTTCTCTGGACTGACAAAGTGGAAAAGTGTGCTGTGGTCTGACGAGTCCACATTTCAAATTGTTTTTGGAAATCATAGATGTCATGTCTTTTGGGTGAAAGAGGAAAAGAACCATCCAGATTCTTATCAGCGCAAAGTTCAAAAGCTAGCATCTGTGATGGTATGGGAGTGTGTTAGTGCCCATGACATGGGTAACTTGCACATCTGTACAGACACCATTAATGCTGAAAGGTACATACATGTTTTGGAACAACATAAGTCATATCATACTCCCTTTTAGCTTCTCTGATGACACAAGATTAGTTATCTTTCTCATCTTGGGTACTGCAGATGGCATATTTTGCACATTGTCCTTGTCTGAGTATTTTTAGGATATCCAAACACTAGATTGACCTTTTTGTGCCAATGCAATTGGAGTTTAGGAGGATTGGAAGCATTATAAAACCTGCAGCCTAATTGGCTTGATTATGTTAACCAGCCCCCTAAAACAATATAAAATATATAACATCTTACTGTATCATCCTTATTCAGAAGATTTATAAGTGATGTTGCTTACATATTGTTTTAATACCCAGTCCTACCTGTAAACCAGATGGGAGTGTAGAGGGTTGAGAATATTGGTTGGTCCGTTTGCTTTGGTGCCAACTTTGGTATAGGCCTGCACGATTAATTGTTAATAGAATTAAAATTGCTTTGTCGATTCACCCTGTTCACGATTTAATTGTTAAATAATTTCAATAATTGTTTTTATTTTTTTATTTTAATGACTTCAATTCTCATTTAATTTTACAAGGTGACTGCTTCACAAATGCTGCTACTTCTGTGAGTTTTAAGATATTTTTTTTGGGGGGGCGTTTTCCCTTTATTGCGTAGAGACAGTGGATAGACATGAAAGGGGGTGAGAGACGGGGGATGACACGCAGCAAAGGGCCGCAGGTCGGACCCGAACCCGGGCCGCTGCAGGACTCAGCCAACATGGGGCGAACGCTCTTACTGGGTGGGCTAGAGGCCGTCCCACTTCTGAGAGTTTTAAACATAGACTGTATAAAATAGGTTTTAAAGCGCTGCAATGCTCTCCCTTCTTTTCATTGAAGCCTCTATGTTTAAAGGCTTGTGGTGATGCACAATGTGCTATAGGTGCCAAAACATTGTTAATTGTGTTTGTTGTGCATACGTCTGTGTGTGTGTGTGTGTGTGTGTGTGTGTGTGTGTGTGTGTGTGTGTGTGTGTGTGTGTGTGTGTGTGTGTGTGTGTGTGTGTGTGTGTGTGTGTGTGTGTGAGAGAATGTGTTTCATCAGCCTGTGTAGCTGGTGTGAGAGAGTATAGCTTTCTGTGTTGCAACAATACACAAAATGTGCACATTTCTTAGCCTCTTGTGTTTATAAAGGTGCTTACATTTATATTTGCATAGAACAATTGCTTCCTGCATTCATGAAGCAATAACTTCCACTTTTAGATATGTTGTGTGGCTTGATGCATCACTTATAATCTTTTTACTTTAAATTTATGCTTTGTGTCTGACTAAAATTAATTATACACTGTAAATGTTACTGTCACCTGTACTATGAAAGCACTAGATCAAAACTAGCAATGTAGATAGAAACTCTCTATATGTTTAGTACTGGAGGTTGTTCTATAGTGTCTTAATCTTGTGAGTCGATACATTTTTAATGCTTTTAAATGACTTATTTTCAATGGAATAATTTTGTGCATGGTCAACAGCTGGGGTGATCCAGAATCTGGGCAGAAAGAGCACAGGAGGTATATCCACAGGAACTTTGAATGGACACAAAAATGCATTCTATACTATGTACTATGGGTTGAGTTTATATTTTAATATAATATATATATGTTTGTCTTACCATGTAGCAAGAGTTGTGGCAGTATAGTTATTAAAAATGATCTGTTTATCTATTTATTGTAATTATTTAGTGTAATTACTATAACGTATGTCATGTTACAAATGTTGGTTGAAATAACAGTACTAACTAGTTACTTAGTCAAGTCACTCATTGCCCAATTACCCAGTTCTAAATAGTTATTTTTGTCAATGACTTAAACGTTATCAACAAAGCATGAATTGTTAAACTTTATGACATCATAATGGTAATGGAGTTTTAAGGGATTCTGGGATAGAAAACCCATGCTCAAATACCTGGGCTTAAAACTAATTTATCTGGTTTGAGCTTGTCTTCTGATGGATGCTGTGGCATAGTGGTGCTGTCAGTAGGCTTTGGCCCTTTTAAGGATAAAGGGAGATTAACACAGCAAAACCAGCAAAACATATTCAATATCCGTGTGATTTAGGACAACATCCGAGGGATCGAATGGGAGGAATGAGAATATTTACCTTTACCTTAGGAAACTAAATCATGCCTAAATAAATCTGCGATTATTAAGTAACAATATGTAGGCACACCTTCAGCTTAATCTTGTTACCTTGTGTCCAAATAGAATAAGATATATGAAAGGGAGTTAGAGAGTAGACCTGTTTGGAAGCTCAACAACACAGTTATTGCAGTGGTTATTGCTGGTGTTTGGAGCGATACTTCACCTAAGACAAAACTAATGTCTGCATGATGTAGTTTTAAGGCAATCATAATATGCAGCTGCAATGTACAAATAGTACAACGGTGCCCTCCATCCACCACACATGACTGTATTCATTTGTTTTATTGCATTAAAGCATTATGTAAATATGTACATTGCCAGTCTCTGGAGGGAGAGTGCGCCAATGGGGCTGGATAGAGCAAACAAAGAGGGCAATTTAACAGCCAGCAATGAATGCCCGGTAACATATGTCAGCTTGTCACACACACAAGTGGACATCAACATCATCATGCAGAGGAGCGAGTAGACCCATCTGCGCCAGTGGAGACCCGGGCATCCGGGGGGCTCCGTCTCTTTTATTTACCATGACCGGGTGCCGAGTATGAACGCAAGGTTTGTGAATAGCCTGTTATTAATGAGGTCTCATTTGGCGCAAGCAGACACCTAGGGCTGCTGCTTAGTGGCGTGCCCTCAGCCAATGTGAATAACAAAAGGCAGAGTAGGATCATTAGGCCCCAGGACGCCTGAGGGGTGCGTCACGTTTGTGTAATGAATACAGCTGCTGTGAATCACTGCTTACTCATAATGTCTCTGAAATGCAGTTGTAATGTGGTATTAATGTTGCTACTGCACCGCCAGAGGTGGTGTGTGTATGTAATTGGAGAAATTGAGATGGTGTCAGTTTTTTATTATGCATGGACAGTGGCCCCTGTGTTGGTTGGATACTGTGACAATGTTATGACAAGGCCTAAGGTTATGTTAGATTGATCATCACTGTGGGATTTCCTCATTCTGCCCTCATGAGTATAAGACATGAAAATTCCCAAAACTCCTAAACATCTGTGATAGTAAAATGATACCATATGACTGGAGGCTCACAAAATAAAAGCTAAAAGTTAAATGACTTCTGTATATGGCTCTAGATATACTGTAGAAAAAAAAACTATTAGCGTTGGACTTAAATCTTTCTTTATAATTATGTAAATTATTTTTTACTTCCTTGTTCTCAGTCATTTTTTATTCAAGACCTACTATTTAAGTCTCCATAGTTTCTGCTGAAAGAGCAAAAGTGTGATTAACTGTACAGGACTCTTAGGTTCACTAAAAATTAAATGTTGTGTCCCTCCCAAGATATGTATCCTAATACGTAAACTTCATAACTGGCTTTACTTTCATGTAACCTCCCTAAAGTGTGTGATCCGTTGCCAAATGAGTGACCTTTTGCTGTGTGTCTTCCTCAGAGGGGGCTGTCCCAGCTCCCAAGCATTTTCCCCAGCTGTTGGGCTTACCAAAGCGTAACTGGAAAACAGCATGTCACTTTCTCATCTTTTTGATGTTCTCACTATGCCTTTGTAATAGCCGGAGTAACATGAAGCATCTCTGCATGCCAACAAGTCTCGAATAATCTTAATTAAATGGCTAATCTTGTTATTAGACCAGCCCTGTTAGGCCACGTGCACTTCAATGCCTCTGTCTCACAGCCTCCCTTTTCTTTCTCTTTCTCTATATTATCAGTGGAGCCAAATGGTGCCAAAAAGATTTGGAGCAATTGTGTGCTGCCCTTGAAAAATGTACATTAGTTTTTAGAGTATAGTGTTGATCCCTTCTCCTATGAGGCCATTCAGAATCTGCTTTCTGTCCGTGCCATAGCATCTGGTTTGAGGCTGGACTGTCTAAAAGATAGAGAGCAAAGGCCACTGCACCAAATCCCACCTTTTGTAAACCCCTGTTCGGTTTCATGCAGACACAGGATGCAAGTGTCTTGCTGCATTTTTATTTAGATTTGTCTTATTTGCATATGCATAAGATGAATCATTGTTGTCAATTTAATGAAGGGGAAAAACCTCCCTCACAGGCAAATACCACAAAAAGAGACCATTTTGATGGCAGACATGCCTTCATGATCAGCTTTAATAGGCTATTTTACTGAGGAGCTGCATTGAAGTGAAGCGCATTAAGAAACAGCTTAAATTGGCTCATAAACTGCTCCTATCCCCCAATGCTCACTGTCATCATCATCATCATCCCAGACAGACAAAAAACATTCCATTTTGAGTATTTTAGGCCCTCATCGTCTCCTCTTGCTCTTCCTCACCCCTTCATTTTAGATTTCTTTGTCTGTTTGCTTTTAAGAAACATGCCTTTGGGAAACTAGCTGTCTGTCAGACATGGTAGATAGTGGTCTGTTTATGCTAGACTCTAACCACCAAGACTCATTCTTAGTGTTATCTCGTCACCCTATCCTTATCAATGTAAATCCATACTTCGGAAAAAATTAAACATTGTTATTATAAATTCCTTGGTTGTTCAGTCCCAAGGTCCCCTGATGCTCACCAAGCTAGGCGGGTACAATAGAAGGCCCATGTAACCAAGCCTTTGCATGTCTTGCTAGAACAATTAAACATTGTTGTCAGTTGCCATGCCATTTTTATTACTTATTGTACTGCCTCAGATTATTGGTATTGTGCAAGATTAATATAATTAAACTTTTTAAACCTGAAAGATTTTAACAGCCTGTAGCTAAATATTGGACTAAACATAGTTGCAACAACCTGATAGAAGCCAGCATGGCAAAAATCCAACACCTTTCTACGCCACTATCACTTTATTAGTCACTGCTTTCCATGTAATGCAGATTCAACAAACGTCTTTCAGTCTGTCTTTATGCAGAGACATTTCTGTTTCGCTGTCGTCAACAATCTGTCCTCTGCTTATTTAGAAGCGATGATAAAAGTTAATGAATCATTACCATTTGTCAGGTCAGAGATGGAAAAAAGCTGAGACATAGCTACTAGGTTGCACTAGTGGAGCATATTTAGTTTTACAAGAGTAATCATGGGAACAATGAGAGTCTTCCAGTGAGGCCAATAGTAAGTATCTTGATACCATGGACAGTGACCGTGAGTAAAGCCTCCATCTATCCTATTGAAAATGGCATTCATTAAAGAGTGAATGCTAAGAAGCTGTTACTGTATTTGTTTTTATCAGCAATGTTTCATTTACAAAATACATTATAAATTATATTAGAAGATATTTTCTTGGTTCATTTGGTCTTCTTATTATGAGCTCAATATCCCCACACTTTTACTCTTGCTGCAACAGGATAGCACTGTTGCGCACACATAGCCTGGCTTCACGCCCACACCTCAGGCTTTTGCATTGATTCAAATCAACATTTTTTAAATTCATAAGGTAAAATGCAATGGCAATTCAGTCTGATTATCATAATATAACAGCAGATTTTAGGTTGCATGCCAACTAAACCCAAGTTTGTAAAAAGAGGTCATAGAAACAAACTGTTGTTTCTACTGTTAATGTTTATTGTTGATTTAAAGAGTATTATGATCAATGCTTACCTAACTGGTGAGTGATGCCAGCAGTTTGTGTATATAAATTCCAGTAACTGTGATTCAGGTCTAATAGAGGTGGCAGTCTGATTTAGATGGCTAAATGATTTATCAGAGAAGGTCACCAACACATGAATGGTGATCAATTCTCTGTAGAGCCTGTTGATGTTATTCTCTAATAGTGTGCTGCTGATGTAATTTTACTGATAATAAACCATGTATTGAGGCATACAGATGTGCTTTTGCCCTGGG
The DNA here is from genome assembly GCA_026937815.1 of Etheostoma perlongum. NCBI lineage: Eukaryota > Metazoa > Chordata > Actinopteri > Perciformes > Percidae > Etheostoma > Etheostoma perlongum. The sequence continues at coordinate 15,405,886 of CM049393.1, read as the reverse complement.
CATCTGATATGTGATTAGTTACCAATATTAAAGATTAGTGGGGACTCTAGTCTATGCAGGCCAACATGCCTCTGTGTCCTCACCTCCTATATCCACCTCTGAGAGATGGACACTACAGAGATGTAGTTGACATTAGAGAAAATGGACTTTGTATGTTTCTGTGTGTATAGTCCCTTACCTTTCTAAAGGGTTAGCTTTAGGTTTTTAAAGTTGTGTGTTAAGCACACGTTTATATTGCTGAAAATGTTAATGATTCCTATTTCTTGCCATGATATGCTTAACAGCATATGTGTTTCAAGGGTAGACTAAATATATTTAAGGTGTGTGGGCACAATTATTATTAAAAGACAAAGGGAAAACAATAACAGAGACTGTAAGCCTTGGGAAATATGGTTAATGTTGTGCCTCAGGAATGAGCAGAGTGTGCACAACCAAGTGTCTACAAATCTGAACAAATGGGACAATTTTAGTTCGAAGCAGTTTTTACACATTCTGCTACCAAACATTTGGGTCATTAGGTGGGTGTCTGATCTAGGTTTGTTTTTTGTAAGGTTACCATTACAAATAGCCAAATCAGTTTTCTAAAATATTTCAAGTACAAATGTTACAATACACGTTGTGTGTGAAATTTCAGCCAGACTCAACACTTTTTATAAATCATTGTAGTAAGCCTACTTTTATAAAAGTTGAGCTGCAGAGTTTTAAAAAGTCAATCTTATATGTCCCTCGATTCATTTACATGTTCATTTGCATTTTATAGATGTGACATTTTCAATTACACACTATACTTAGTCTCTACAGGGCTGTGAGTTAGAGAGTGGCATCAGGCTTGACTCAAAGTTGGTAGCACGTGAGTGTGGCTTCCTTAATTAGAAAATGCAAGTGTGTTAAATGTTCTCAAAACTCCATGACTTCATAGGTTGAACAAATACATGACATTAAAACGGTGTTTAACGATGGCAAATCTGGAGCTTGAATGTCTAATGCCAAATGCCTAATTTGGTTTCAACAGCAACAATCACCTTTGTGTGCCGGGGTAAATGGTAATACTATCCGTATGTATGGTATGATCTGCAGCATGTGCAAAGAAAATGATGAGCAGACAGAGGCAATTATATATTATTCAATCTTTTCCTCTAAAAATAGACCTCGCCATCTGCTTTGCCCTTGGAATTAATCCACATGTACAGTATTTTGTAGATAAATATCAACAGCTAGGAAAAGGTGCTTTATTCATTTTATAATCCAATGTTGTTAATTGGTAATTAAATGAAATACTTGATCTTTGTTTAAACCAATGTTTTAGTACAGTACCTGCATGCATGCATGCATGCATGCATGCATGCTGGTGTCTGAGTGAGAGTGAGCAGGGAAACGAGAAAATGAATGATGCCAAGATATAGAAGAGGCTGAGATGAGGAGAAATGGAGGGAGAGGGTAACTTTTCACTTGGCCCCCATTCAGCCCGCATATCAACTGTCTGTTGAGCTTTTTCAAAGCAATTTATTTTTAGATATTTCAAAAACTCATTTGAAGGCCACTCTATGGCTGCAGCCCTTGCCTTTAGCTTCCTGCCTCTGCGCCAGTCTTACCCCCTCTCATGTGGCACCCAATGTGTCGCAGAGCCCATTCCTTGGCAGTCGGCGCAGTTTTGATTTAATTCTGAGGGCCATCTGTAATCCCCTGCAGGACACAGAGGCCCGTAGCCCCACACACCACAACTCTTTATCTCACTCTCTATCTGCCTTTCTTTCCTCTACTCGCTCCCGACCCTACCTTTTCTTTTTGTCTTTACTATCAGCAGCCCCCCCCAACCACCCACTGGCTCTGTTGCCACTCTGTGGGACTGTCAACACATCTTTTTCATGCAAGGATAATGGGATTGCAGATATTCATTCAAAAAAGACCTTAGAATGAGAACTGTAACGGAAACTAGAATGTCCTGATGTTAAACATTGTTGTTTGTATTTAAGTAATAGGTCATTTTTCATTGACCATTCCAAGGAGTCATCCTGATATTATGCAGATGTACATCACCCTTTAGCTGTATCATCATTGAGAAGCGTATTAAAACCACTGTTTCCCATATATTGAATTTATTTTGGTGATCCTCCCAAATAGATGTCTTGACATTATTGTACTTAATTCCTTTCATTAAAAAGCATGCCTTGCACATATAGTTAAAAGTATGGACTGATTGAAACGTCTGCCATAATGATGGATTCATAGATGTGTGGACTGAAAATACTGTGGGACTTTTCTACTTAGAGATTAACTTGGGAATGCAATGCTCTTTTATGCTCCCCCTTAAGTGCCTTTTTACAGTAGTCACAGCCGAGCTGGTGTGCGCAAATGTGACTTCATGAGAGCGCCGTAACTATTTATACTTGTGCGTGTAAGTACTTGTAAGTCGAGTGCCGATTTGAGTTGCACATGTGTTACTTTGCGACGAGTGAAGATGTGAGTTGTGCATGCGTCATTTTGCGACAAGAAGCACACAAGATGCTAAGGAGAGTCTTCTGTAATGTCAGTACAGTAAAAATGGACCTACTTAACAAAATTTGTTCACTGCTGGCTACAAGTTAGCAATCAAACACAACGTTGTCAGTTGAATGGTGTTTTGAGCTAACGTTAGCAATCAAACAGCCATAGATAGCTAAAATGTTTTTGAAATGTTGTGGCGCTAATGAGCAAAGGTTACCATCTTTGCTATTTCTACAGACTAGAAGAAGAAGAAAAAGGTAAACAACGGCAAAACTGGCAGCAGCATTGCTGTCAATGCTTCGATTTGATTAAATGACCTACTTCGTTGGATCAAGACTTTGACTCACCATAAATGAACTCATCTTAACCCAGTAAGTTTACCAGCGAGACATGCAGTCAGTCTGAGAGTCCTGGCATCCGGTTGTCCGTGAACTCGTCTATGCTTGCGTTCCTGTTTCTCCAATGCCGATGAAAAGTGGTGCGCGCCCTCTGCTTGCCCACTCAAAATCCTGGCGCGCCATTGAGATCTAAGTCATTTTGACATCACATTGTTGCACGCAACCTCGGGTGCGGCTAGTATACCCGATGCTAAAGATGAGCTTAACACTCTGTTATGGCAATGTTCCCATCAAAGTAGAGAAAGCACTGTTAATGGAAGATCTTTTCTACTCAGCTCATTACCAGGCCAATAACACATTTACATATCTAACAGCAAGCACTTGGTCTAGACCTTTGGTCTGTGAACTGTCTCCTACTTGTGGATTTGTTTACATCAGTTGGAATTACCAGCATAATTTAAGTGATCACACAATTGTATGTGAAAAGCAAAAGTATTAAGAAGATCTGGAGTGAGTTCTCTTCCTGTTTGGTGTACCCCTCCAACACCAGGAAAGATGCTGTTTTGCCTTCTAGCACGGTTGGTACCTTTTTAGAAAAAAATGTTGAAATAGGAATTCATGGTTCTTGAAACAACAATGAAAGGTTTTTGAACTCACAGAGAAGTTTAAAAAGCACATATCGGTTACTGAAAAGTTACACTAGCTTGGTGGAAATATCTTTCCTGGACATTGCTCTTCACAGGCTGATTGGAACTTAGCCTGTGAGTGTCTGGCAGTCAAGGTAAAGCGGTTTGGCGGTCGGTTGACTCTGTAAGCTCTGGTCAGAGATAAGCACCTGGCTGGAGAGCTTTTCCATTTCCTCCCAAAGCACCCAATCAAGTAGTGGCTGCAACTCAGCACTAAAGAGACCTAAATACTCTTCACTCTTCCTGTCTCACTCTCCCCTGTGGAAGTCTTGCTCGCCTTCTCTCTGTCTTTCGAGTTTTTTCAATCTCTCTTCAAACTTTTCCTCAAAATATCTTTGGCTTTGTCTAAATCTAGCCTCCAAATAGCTTCAGTTAGCCTTGTTCCAGCCAGTTCCTTTTTGGAGGTTTCCCCAATACTTAAAGGAGAATTTGCAAGTGCTTTCGATTGAAAACCCCCCGACCTAAATCAGTGCAGATAACACTGAGTATGTGCAGCTACGTGTACAAGCTTCCACTGAGCTAAAATGGAACTTTACATGGCACGTTAACAGTGCCTTTTTAGAGTGCCCTTTAAAGATACACAATGCAATTAACATGTCTGTACAACATGAGGGCCCTTACATAACATCAAGATGTGTTTTCAAGACAGACGTTTTAATTCACCTACCCTGTCTTGTTCTTGCCGGTGGGTGGGTAGCTTGCTTGCCTGGTTTGCTGCTAGAGCTAGCTGTTAGGTGCTAGCTGTTAGCTGCTATTGATAAATGTGTTCAGCAAGGCTTTTGTGAAAATCATAATACAGCAGTTCCGTGTGTATTTGTAGCTTATCCATTTTGTGTGTGATCGACCTGGTGTTGGTGAGTAGGAGGCTTGGCAGTGTCGATTTGTGTGGTAGATTCCTTAGCTGGGCAGGCAGCCTTCGTCCCTGCCTTTATTGCCTCCCGCAGTCGACAAAAATCCCCCGAGCACCGGGGGGTGTAGTGGGTGTCCTCCATGCCTTTGCGGCGACAAATTGTAGTTTATGTCCTCCTTAAAAATAGGTAATTGAGCATTGTAGTGTATATGAGTAATTATGTAACTACATGGAAATGGGTTAAATATGCATGTGGCTTGCACAGTAATAACGTTACTACCAGCTGTAGCTGTAGCTCGTGCTTGGCGCTTCATCTGCCTTTTGCACCTCTCTCTGTGGTTCTTTGTCTGTATTTTTGGGTTTGAATAAATAAGGATGACCATCAAACTCAAACTCTGGCCCTGTTCATGTTGTACAGACATTAATTGCATTGTGTGTCTGTTAGGAGGCACAAAGGCACTCTAAAATGTCCCCTGTTAACTCCCGTTTTAGCTCAGTTGAAGCTTGTACATGTGCTGCAGCTACTCAGTGTTGCCTGCAGCAATTCAGGTCAGGGTTTTTCAATCAAAAGTACTCGCATATGTATAGCTATCGAGAGAAATTGTCTGGAATTCTCCTTTTTAACTTTCCAATGATCAGAAAAAAATGAGTTTATGACAAGACAGTAGGCCTGCACGATTCGAGGGAAAAATATGAATAATTTCTTTGCTTTGTATTGATATCACGATTATCTGCCACGATTTTTTTGACCATCACAAAACAAATTGGCAGTACAAATCAAGGTTATTATAGTTTTGCATTTTTCATTAGTTTTTTAAAATTAGGTTGGACTTTTTGTGTTCAGATTCAGTTTAGTTTTAATTAGTTTTTTAAGGGAGTTTGTTAGTTTAGTTTTTATTAACTTTAGTCTTTTTTGTAATATGGTATTGTGTAATAACTCAACAAAAACACATACAATTGTAGAAATATGTATTCACAATGTATTCAACAGTAACACCAGTACAAACAATGCACATATGATGAGCACAGATATGTAAACAGTCAACACAAGACACCACAGTAAGCGCAGAATGATGTGTTCCAAGAGAAAAACCTAAATTTCTATCTTTTTAATTTAATCCCACGTGTGGAGATTGTGGATATCTGTCCAGTTTTGGCTGACTGTTGAAGTGGTAGATAGGGGTTGTGACACCGCTGTGTGTGTTAATTAGAATGATCAAGGGGCCACAATGCCTGTAATCCTCCATACCCTGATTCAGGAAGAAACGTCTTATACATTTGAATTTGTTCCCTTATCAGTTCCTGCATAGCAGTTAAAAAAAGGCTTGAGAAAGGACATTGTTTTTGTTTGATAAATGGAAATACCAATTTCTTACATGCACAAGTTCACCAATAATGAACCACCAGCCTACAAGAGATACTAATAGTAACTTATATAGATGAAAAAAGTAGGTGACTGAGAAAATGGAGGATTTTGAGGCTTTAAGATAATTGCGATATGGATTATGCAAAAGCTGCTGCAGCTCAATATTAATCAGATGGCTCAGTGTTTTTGTGAATGAGTATGAAATACCATTTGATTGTTTTTAAGATACGTTGGTCTTTACAGGTAATTACTAAACCATGATGCCCACTACATCATAAAGACCCATATTAGTCAATAGTTTAGTTTTTCCTTTTTTTTAGCTTTCTTATGCATTCTTAGTAGTTGGCAGAACAAGTACTGTTTAAGTTCAAGATGTTAAGATGAGATGCCCTCCACTTAGTGACCTTTAAAAACTTATACCATCCAATGTCAAATAACCTATTATCCAAAGTCATGTCCCATTAATTTTACTATGTTGCATAAATCTGATGCTCTTGTTGTTGATTTGAATTTAGGACAGACAATTATTTTTACCCCTCTGCATGTCATCACTCTGTCCCTGACTTTTTTGTCTTTTTTTTTCTGTCACTTTCTTTTCTCACCATCGGCAGGTGATGTCTTTGAAAGTGCTGAATCAGCAGAGCCAATGATGGGCTGGCTGGATACTTTGTCTTGCTTGTGACCTTCACTGATCCTTTGATGTCCATAACAAATTGCCCCAGGGTATCAGCATGATCATGCAGTGGCAACACAGCACAGGAAAAACAAAAAGCTTCACCATGCTGCATTTTGTGTGTGTGTGTGTGTGTGTGTGTGTGTGTGTGTGTGCGCGCGCTAGTGTGTGTGTGGGTGTGTTGCTACAGCAGCTAGACTTTTTAATTACAGTCTGAGTGTCTTTCCTTTATGGAAAAACGTCATGGTCCTGCACATTTCAATTCATGCCTGTGAGACCAAATAAACTGATTCAAAACACCTTCTGCATGTGAAAACATTGCTGTGTTAAATAACAATGTTTAATTACTAAAAGCCTACAAAAGCTTACATTTTTGCTTTTGCTGTGGCTGTAGGCAGAATGTTAAATTACAGGTGTGTGCACATTCATGATTGCCTCCACCTATTTTTATTCCCCCCTTGTACAGTAGTCAGAGGCCTTAGTTATTAATGTGTTTAAATACGTGATTTATTGAGTGCAAATGGCATATTGGTCAAGCTGTAAGTGGCTGTGTCACCCACAAGTGCTGCAGGGGTTGTAATTCCCTCTCTGTTCAATACATACGCTCTGCCCTTGATGAACAAGCTGGTTTGGGCAATTTGCTGCCCAAGCTGTGTGTGTGTGTGTGTGTGTGTGTGTGTGTGTGTGTGTGTGTGCATGTGTGCGCGTGTGCAGACACATTTAGTATCTAAATATGTATACATATATGTGCATGTGAGAGATCATTGATGGAATCTCTCTCAGTATTGTGAATCATTAACTGACTATTTAAAATTGCTTACACATACAGTACTGAAGCACTCATACACTGCTAGTCCTTCTGTACAGACATGATAGGCTTTTTCAGTCAGGGTCACTCACATGGACCTATGAGTCAGTTTGATACTGAGCTCACCATGATAGAGGGGGCTCTTATTGTTGCGCCAAGCTTGCTAGCATCACTGCCCCAACCCCCAAAATCTGAGCCACTCCATGCTGCTGTTGCAGCATTGCATTGGCACACACTATCATAAAGTTCCAAGGGCATCGATTTGACTCTGCTTCATTAATATGTATTGGGAATTATTTTCCACTTTATAAAGGCAAGTCTTGATTCCCTGAAGGTTAGGTCCAGTGGGAGTGTGTGCATGTGTGTGTATAGTTTGAGCTGTGCCACATACAGTAGATCTGTAGTAATCAATATATCATGGGTGTTCAAATCTTGCACAGCAGAAAAGGATAAAGAATTATGCTTATTGCTGCTCAATAGCATGCTGTACAGGCTGTGTAATCTATTGTTGGGAACCAAAAACGTTTGGTAATTACATTAGCATTCCCTTAAGATTGATATTTGAGGAGAAGCTGCTGTGTCATAAGTGAACTTCACTACCAGTGAAACTAAATGCAAAAGATTAGCTCTCAAAATTAATTCAAAAGTGTGGTATTGATTTATACATCAAAATATTAATGATATTGATAGCAATGTCCTGATCACCTTTTTTTGACTCCAATCCCAACCTGAGTCCTTTAATGAGTTTTTGCCCCTACCTCATCTTTCATTGAAACTGCTGGCAGCTTTGGTATATACAGCTGACTAACTCATAACACTGTGTGTTTGGTGACATTCCAGTGTTTTAACAGTGCTCAAAGGCACATTTTGATAGCTGGGGTACCCAGAGCAAATAAAAGGATTGGAAATGGATTGGGGTTTATTAAGCCATCAAAAAATGGCTGTGGATTGGCTTTCAGTTGCTGATACCCAAAATAGTGTTGGGTTCCGATTGCCGGTTCCAGTTTGGATCCGGTTCCAGCTTGGATCCGGTTCCAATCGGCAAAATCTTGGAATCATTAAGCTCTGACGTAAACAAATTTCATATGGAACCTTTTATCTCTCATTTATATTTTTTTATTAGCAAAGACCAATGGTGAAAGATTGCCGATAACGTTAGTATACTTCTCATTCATACTGAAAGATTTGTCTTACTCAAAGATTGTTTGTGAGTGAAATTACAAAAACAGAGTGCTCTTGCTGTAGTAGAATAATGTTACAGTGGCAATTTTTCTCTAGAGAAACTATCTAGCAGATATGATACATCAGAGTCCCAATTCAATGCGTGTTTTTAATTCAATGTTTTTATGCATATGAAATCAATATTTTGAGCTCATTAATGTCAAAGTTTGGAATCAGGACCTCTGAGTTTTGTCTGAGTGTGTCAGAAAGAGACATATCAATCACCATTTAATATATGCTGCTCATCTCATTTTTAGGTTGTAGCTACATATTGTGAAAATTAATTAGGCTAACTCAATTAATGTAATGAATGTAGGATCTACCTCTAAAAGCTGTAGTATTTCTGGATTCTTGCCCAACAACAGGTGGTCACTGATGTACTTTATGATAATTTGTTACTTAGTTGCAAGGGATGAAAACTAAACTTAATGAGATTCAATGAGGTATTCAAAATGAGGCAGATTTGATAAGTGGAGCCTATCAAATCCCAACATGGCTCCCAACAACAGGACTTCAAATGCTTTTGAAAAACAATAACAAGATCATTTAACATGTTAAAGATTTATTTTGCACCAAAATGTTCAAATTCTTTTCCACAAAACCCCCAAACCATAATGTTTAATGTGACATACAGAATTGTAAGTCCAATAACATCAATCACTTTATGATGCTGACCCAGGGCCGACCCAGGGCTCCTCAGCACTTTCTCGGATTTGTGTGTGTGTGTGTGTGTGTGTGTGTGTGTGTGTGTTTGTGTTTTAATGGGGCATAATATTGGCAGCCTTGGCACAAAGCTGGTCTTGTTGGGGAGCTAGTGACACCCAGGGCTGAAGCCAGTAGATCCCTTTCTAAAGCTCATTGCACTGGGTGACCAGAGACCCAGTGACAAGACCACTTAGTATATACTGTATAATAGCCAAGTAGTGGCAGGTTTAGGTACAGATTAATGAGAGGGTGTTCCATATAACTGTGCATGGGTGTTGAGACCATGTAAGTGTCTTTTGTTTTAATTAATGTTAAAGTTGGAAAGAGAGATACAAAACTTTTCTCCTAAAAGATTACATGAAAAAGATTGAGCACATGTTCAGGCTTGGCAACTCTTAATGTCATTTTTCATATTGTTCACCCTAAAGGAATTATATACCTTGTTGATGAAATGTCAAGTGTAATTTTAATGTGGCCCATGTTTAAAATATGGGCCTTGGATAGATTAATAGAGACCCACCTCCAAATCACAATGTTCATTCCCTGGAGCAAATGAAAACACCGCAACCTGCATTAGCATTATGAATTTACTCCCAGATGTCTAAACTTAATTTTTCAAAAGAGCAGGAAATGTTGGCCTCTTTTTAAATTGAAAATATCAGAATGAAAAATCTTTACTGCAAAATGCATCACACACATTTACACCCCCCCAATGTGCAACCTCATACATAGAGAAGACGATTTTCCCTCTACATCCTTTAGAAATAAGAGATTTAAATGGAGGTGTCAGGCACTAGGACGATGGATAGGTCTCAGTTAATGTGTTTTTTTCTCACTCGGTAGGAATTAACTCCTCTTCTCAACCCGGCTCACCCGGGATGGCAGAGTAATGAACCCTAAAAGGAAAGCGTTGAGCATGTTTATCTTTTTTTTCCGGTGTCACTGCTACCACGAACCCAAATTCCTTGACTCAACCCATGACTTATGGAGGGGCTCAAAGTCAATTTCACAAATGTGTCCTCTATCTCCTATTTACTTATGGTTGTGTGCATTGAAGGGAATGAAAGCGCTTTAGTGTATATGGGTTAACATTTTTGTATAGCATTTGCATTATTGTGCAGCAGTGCTGTAGCCTGTAGGGGAGTGTATACAGTATATGACCCTGGGGAGCTTTACTCACCTTACAGAAAACAGAAGTGAAAAATCATGTGGACTTTGTTACTAATGAATATTGTGTTTGAATCTCTGCTATATGCCCAGTCTGTAGAGCTGGGGGAAATGGCCCAAAAATCTGTACTACACTTTTTCCAGGCTTGGGGATGATTCACGTTTTAATGAATTTTCTGCACAAATGCATTTACTCTAAGACATGACTGAAAGATTTATATTTGTCATTTGTTAAGTCCTAAAACAGCTAGCAGCAGAGCATGTGCACCCACTTTTTGTTTCAGCACAGACAGGGCAAAACAGAGTCTAACTCACTAATTTGTCTGCTGTTACTGATTGATTATTGCAAAGACCTCACACCAAGGATGTGTGCAAGTGTACTAAAGGCAGACTGAACAAATTCTAATCTGATTCTGCACACTGTTTTTCCCAACTTCTACAGTATAAGCACAGAAAATATCTTATCAATAAACAGAAACCGAGAGCGCATATCAGTGTCTTTTTTTAGTCTGTCCATTGTTCATTTCATTGTTGGATTTACTCACAGTCCTTTAAACTGTGACATGTAGGCCAACATAGGGCTGGGTATTAGGGCTGTAACCAAAACCCATTTGGTTCGTATCATGATTTTTGATCCATTAAGTTATCTTACATGTATAAAGTAAATTAATTGACTCCTGTTTCACAGTTCTGTGCAAGGTCCGAAATTAACACTTGCCAGTCGGCAAATGGCGGGGGAGGGCCAATACACAAACGCATAAACACAGGCACACACACCAGACACTACCTTCTGGTTACTGATAGCTAGCATTTAACTAAGGCTAATTTATTAGCTAGTTAGGTGCGATTTTTGGCAGCCAGCCTTCCAAAAGAAAGCACAAGGAAACGGAGTCTCAGTTCAACGGTCCGAGAGGCTCTGACGCACTTTCCGCACTCCGTTTTGTGCATTGTTGGACACATGCAGCCACTTTCCTGAAACCGCTTGCAAATCGCATATTGTTAAAGCCCTACAGGGTATCGTTTAAAAATATTTAATACCAATACCATGATTGTGATACCGGTTCCTGAACAATACTTTTTTTCACGTGTAACGTTAGACAGCGGATCAGCAGCATTATTAGATCTTGGTAGAAGTATGCTGAATGCTTATTGGCTCACCGACGCTGATGAGATTTACTCCTTAGGTATTGACATTGGGTATTGAATGACAAAGCAGTTTTTGATACTCAATACTAAGGAGGCGATTCTGTTGGTGCCTAAAAAGAATCAAATTCGGTACCCAGCCCTACATGTACATGTATTTTGACTATTTGTGGTACAGCTTACTATATTAATCCCTTTTAAAGAAATTCTGTATTTTTAGTTATGATAGAAGGCAGCAAATATAGGAGCATATCATCTGTGTTAATTGTTGACTGTAAATAACTGTTTGTGCAACTATTAATTTCCCATGCGCATTTAAACCAAAAAATCTATCTAATTGAATGTATTGCTCTAATATTTTAGTCTGTATTTGAAATGTAGGGATTCTTAGTGCAAATGTCTGGGTCCATACTGTATACACACACCATCTGTGAATGAAACCCAGACACCCATAAGAACTGCCCTCTGAAAACTGAGGGCATTTTCTCTTGATCTTTGGAGAAGAAGGGTCCTGTTAAAATCAACATAACACCACAAGGCAGCACCTGACTGGGATTTTGTCCTCTGTTTGCTGCCTGGATATGGTCCTCTGCTTCTTTGCTTTTTTTCTCTCTTAGCTTGACATCCGTGACAATTACTTCAGGCCTAGGGGAGAGTATGCAAAGGACATGTACAAGGGCACAAATGAAGTTGAGAATATAAAGACTGCATACACTGCATGTACACACATGGTGATTTCAACAGTTTTACTACCAAGACATCTTTTGTCAATCATTTATCAAACTATTTTACCCATATTTAGTCAAATAATGACATATTTCCATAATTATATAATATCATCATTACTATAACAGGATGCTACTATGTAATGTTTTTAATCTTTTTCCTTTTTCAAAAATTCTAAAAGTAATTCATATTCAACTCACAATTTTAAGCTAGAGTGGATGGCATGCCTCTATAAACGAGTGAAGCTGAACTGAAAGTGAACCTATCTCCAAGTGCATCCCTACACCCCTCCTCAGTCAGCACACACTCCCACACCTTTCCTCTGTTTGCGGACACTTCAGATGGATGTGTTTGTTAATGAGGGAGCTTCTGGCTACAAAGTTAGGTGCTCAGCTTTATCTAACCATCCATTAAAATTGTGTTATAAGCCCATTTAATGTTTTTTTCTTCTAACAAGACAATTATCCATCACTCTGTGTTAGCTATTGAAAGGTGGATAATGAATAGCTTCTACAGGTAACCATAATTAATGCAATGCACCTTATTAAGGGGTTGGACTCAATCAAACTGCCTGCTATGTAACCATACTGATTGATCCTCTGCTGGATCAATCAGTATGGTTGCTGTCTGTCCAATGTTTGGTGATATAATTTTGTTCAGCTCTATCAATGTAGATGGACAGTACAGTAGCTGAAATGCATTTTGATTTTAAAGGGGGGGGGCACAGTTACTACAGGTAAAAATCCTTAAAAGGGCATTCATTTTTTTTAGATAACCCTACCCGAAGTATAAGAGAACAGGATCATGTTTTGTTGTACATTTGACATGCACCCTTCATGAAAAGGATGGTTGTAACAAGCCAACAGGCTGCCTGACTGGATCGAGTTATATTATATTATGATCTGAGGCCTCTGTGGTCTCAGGGTTGCAGCTGTGTGGTTGCATCATGTAATAACTAGGGCTGTAAAAATGAACGCAATAATAACGAGTTTACGCAAATTCAAGCTATAGTGCACAACTATTTTATATTAACGTTACAGTGAGGAAAATAAGTATTTGAACACCCTGCTATTTTGCAAGTTCTCCCACTTAGAAATCATGGAGGGGTCTGAAATTGTCATCGTAGGTGCATGTCCACTATGAGAGACCTAATTAAAAAAAAAATATCCAGAAATCACAATGTATGATTTAACTATTTATTTGTATGATACAGCTGCAAATAAGTATATGAACACTTGAGAAAATAATTTGGTACAGTAGCCTTTGTTTGCAATTACAGAGGTCAAACGTTTCCTGTAGTTTTTCACCAGGTTTGACACACTGCAGAAGGAATCTTGGCCCACTCCTCCACACAGATCTTCTCTAGATCAGTCAGGTTCCTGGGCTGTTGCTGAGAAACACAGAGTTTAAGCTCTCTCCAAAGATTCTCTATTGGGTTTAGGTCTGGAGACTGGCTAGGCCACGCCAGAACCTTGATATGCTTCTTACAGAGCCACTCCTTGGTTATCCTGGCTGTGTGCTTTGGGTCATTGTCATGTTGGAAGACCCAGCCTGGACCCATCTTCAATGCTCTAACTGAGGGAACGAGGTTGTTCCCCAAAATCTCGCAATACATGGCCCCGGTCATCCTCTCCTTAATACAGTGCAGTAACCCTGTCCCATGTGCAGAAAAACACCCCCAAAGCATGATGCTGCCACCCCCATGCTTCACAGTAGGGATGGTGTTCTTGGGATGGTACTCATCATTCTTCTTCCTCCAAACACGGTTAGTGGAATTATGACCAAAAAGTTCTATTTTGGTCTGATCTGACCACATGACTTTCTCCCATGACTCCTCTGGATCATCCAAATGGTCATTGGCAAACTTAAGACGGGCCTTGACATGTGCTGGTTTAAGCAGGGGAACCTTCCGTGCCATGCATAATTTCAAACCATGACGTCTTAGTGTATTACCAACAGTAACCTTGGAAACGGTGGTCCCAGCTCTTTTTAGGTCATTGACCAGCTCCTCCCGTGTAGTTCTGGGCTGATTTCTCACCTTTCTTAGGATCAGTGAGACCCCACGAGGTGAGATCTTGCATGGAGCCACAGGCCAAGGGAGAGTGACAGTCATGTTTAGCTTCTTCCATTTTCTAATGATTGCTCCAACAGTGGACCTTTTTTCACCAAGTTGCTTGGCAATTACATAAAGGTGTCTTTATGCAGCTAACAACCTCAAACAGGTGCATCTAATATAGGATTATACATGGAGTGGGGGTGGACATTTTGAAGGCAGACTAACAGGTCTTTGAGGGTCAGAATTCTAGCTGATAGACAGGTGTTCAAATACTTATTTGCAGCTGTATCATACAAATAAATGGTTAAAAAAATCATACATTGTGATTTCTGGATTTTATTTTTTAGATTGTCTCTCACAGTGGACATGCACCTACGGTGACAATTTCAGACCCCTCCATGATTTCTAAGTGGGAGAACTTGCAAAATAGCAGGGTGTTCAAATACTTATTTTCCTCACTGTACATAAAAGCCATAGCCACATGAGTTGATACAAAGTTTAATAAGCCGGTCTACAAAACTCTCTCTATATTTCTCTGTATGGCTGTGTTTACAAAACGTTAAATATACCAACATGATCTCACTATGAATATTGGTAACTTTAGCTAACTTGATATTGCCTAGATTGCGCCTGAAGACGTCACATTCTTTTTTTACGGGTTTGAACATTGCCAACGCTGAGTTGCTGACTGGCTGTTTGAATCGGTTTGAGTGACAGCAGGGAGGGGAGGGGGACTGGTAGCTTGAGCAGGCAGTGTTTTTTTTTGCGCATGGTCCTAATGCTTGCAGTCATCTAACCTCTATCACTTTGGCTGCTCCCACCAACTGCCTTTACTGGAAGTTGTATAGAACGTTGTCTACCTGTATTTTCTGCTCAAAAGCAATCCCAAAAGGTAAAACATGTATCCACAAAACCCTGTTTCTTATTAGTGATATTTTTCTTTACACTGTGCCTCATCCACAGTTAATTTCACAGGATTTCTTTGATGATAGACTTTGAGCCTATATTTGATTATAATCCATCAAAGATCAGCCCCTGGGCACCTGTGAAGCTTACCCGGTGTTGTGCGCCCATATACAGAGGCTTAGTCCTTGACACAGCTGTTGCCGGTTTGATTCTGACCTGTGGGCCTATGCTGCATATCTTTCCTTCTCTCTCTCCCCTTTCATGTCTAAAGCTGTCCTGTATAATAAAGGCATAAAATGCCACAAAAAGACAAAAACAAATCAGCTCCTCTGATTGCTTTGTTCTGTGTTTGACCAGATTAAGCCCCCTTTCCCTTTGTAAGACATGATGATTGTGTTAGATATGGTGCTTCCTACTAGATATTTATTTGAACTGCTGCACTACATTGTTGCTGTATTTACTTTTTTGTTGTTCCACTTAAGCAAAATACTGTTTGTATTGACTGCATTGCATTATGCTCTATTTGGAACAGGAAGGTTTGTGTGATTTGGTCAAGTATAGGGTGTGAGTTACATGATAAGGAAAATAAGTGTAAAAAGAAGCAGTTTTTGTTTGATTGAGTGTCCCAAAATGGCAGTGAGCAACCTTTTCTGTAAAAAGTTTACATTTGACTGAACCTGCTGCAAAACAACTGTGTTAGCCACTTCTAACTCCATATGGATACAGTTAACTGAAGTTGCATTACATGATTATAGTCCTCTAACAGCTGCCACATGAGACACTGCCAGGCCATTAAAGCATTTCACTCTTAAACTCAATTAAACCAAAACTGGTGAATCAGCTTATTGAGTTTGGACATTAACTGTGAGCCAGTTCCCAACCACATACGTACCAGACCAATCAGCACACCATGGGGAGTGACTGATGATAACATTGCTTGTTGCCAAATCTCAAAACTCCATAACTCCTTTATACTCCATAATTTATAAAACATCTATTTTAAGGTTTGCAGATACAGTAAAGCACAATTCTACATTGCTTCTCGCACACCTCATATTTTACCCAAAAACCTGTTAAGTCTTTGATAATGTTTAAAAGTAGCAGTGTTTCTCCTTTCTATCGGGTCTGCAGCCTTGCAAAACAGGTTGACCATAAGCCGTAAACGGCGTAAATTGTGGTAAAACCCTGATTGAGACTTATTTTTCAAATGCGCTGTATACATGTCAAAATAATGCCTCTAAAACCCAAATAATACCGGAATATCCCACGTCTTAATAGGATAATTCTTGATGGGAAAAAGGCCTTATTCAGTATATCCAACCGGAATAAGATGTTTACATGTTTACTGTATCAATTTCAATTTACTCAGTTATGTCTGAGAAAAGTGTCAACTATTGCACAGCTGACCTGAAAAGGGGCTGTCTCAAGCAAACCCATCTATGGCCTTCAGCTGCTCTTGTAAAGTTATACTTTAATTGTTCAATGTTAAAAAAAACAATGTTAAAAAAATACAACTGATAACAATATTAGGCCTTTGTAAAGGAGCATTGGGTATGTAATGTTCTATCAACTGTTAACATGTTGTGTGAAGTGAAAATTCATCACAAATCACAATAATAGCACTTTATCATTTACCTTTGTGTTGTAGAATGAAATGTGTTGTTTCACTTGTCACTCACGGTTCATTAAACAACACAGTAACCTTATTTTACCACTGCTGGTGTGTTATTGTCATTTTTAAAAAGGGAGAGTAAAAATGCGGGGACTCACAGCAAAAATTTATATAGCTGCATAATGCCTTATAATAACAAAGATGTGACTTACTTTTGTCAGAAATAAATCTGTAGAGGCTGTTGACAGATAGTTTGGCAGGGGGAATAAACATCCAGACAGACCAAAACAGTAACATTTAGCTTGGCAAGCAGAACCCAGAGCCTGAACTTCTGTCCTTCAAGCTCTAACCGGATAACAATTTTGTAGTAATTTGCATACTAGCTGACCTGCATTATGTATGTGTTCACAAATGCAACCAAGTGCATTCATGTGAAAATATCTGAGTGTGTGTATACATGCACTCAAACTCATCTACACAGAAACCTTTACATGCACATGTACACACACAAACACTTTAACCCTGCATTTTAATGTAACATTGACTGCAATAGGTTTCCTGTCTACAGTGTTATATGCCCATTAAAAAATAAATAAATCATGTTACTATATAATATACTTTGTATGTGTGTTTATGATTAGACAAGAAATATAGTTTTTCCAATAGAAAAGTAGCTGTTAATGGGCTTTCTTTTAATCGCTTTCCCTGATTTATGAGAATTGTTTCCTTAATAATTTACTAGTCTTGCGTTGCCAGACCTTATTCCACATTCTGGGATACGAGATAAAAACGCTCGGGGTTGTTTGCATTTCTTTAAACCAATCACAGTTGTCTTGGGCGGTACGAAAATAATCTCGGAAAGGAACTTGTTTTGGTAGTACATACAGTATTAAATAAAGTTAACTGTTCACTCAATACAGTAATGGGAGCTAAATGATGTGGATACATGGTTAAACATAATTTGCTCTTACCAGTGTTTTGCCGTGTGTACTTCATCCATAGCAATCCCACCAACTGGTCCTAAAACGTCCCAGTTACATAGTAAATGCCATAAACACATGCTTTGTAAATCTTTACAATCATTCCCCAAAAGAACCAAGCAGGCCTGCCTTATTGCGCGACCATTTTCTTTTGTTTTTACCCAAAATCCAAAAAGTAAAAAAAATTACCATGCTCACTCTTTTGTCACTACTGCTTTTTTAACCAGCATCTGCAGTGTCCAACTGGTAAGTGAACTACTTCACACTCTAGTCTTTTGAAGTTCACATTTGCAGTGTTATAATGTTTTTGTTACAACAGAATTAAGCCCAACATATCAGTGTACAGGCTCAGAAATGTTTTTTGTTTTGTTACGCTCCTGCATTACAAATGTATAAAGATAAAGTAAATGTGAACTTAAAAAATACTATTTTTGCAATCCAATTAACCAGAAGCAGAGTTGCAAATGTGACACTGTTTCAGTCTACCCCTTATTTTATCCTTTGGTTCCATTCCTTTATTTTAATCAGCCAAAGCATCATATTGGATTCTTGACTACTAAAGAAATTGTACATATCTGATATATTTTCTATGTGTTTGTAAAATAGCTTGGGCCACACTAAGTGATGGATAGTACATAAAAGCAAACAAAGATTAGTCTATTCTCTGAAAACTTTAACACACACCTAGCTGTTTAGTAAAATCCACAAAATTATATTTTGCCGGTCCCATTGCAGTTAATGAATTACCAAATGTGATGGAAACAAAGATGGAAAAAGTTCCCTTTACATGGCGGGAATATAAAAAAGAATTTTGGATACAATCCGGTGAACTTTGCAATGATGAACTTGAACAGAAACGGTTGTTTTCTGGGGTTTACTGCATATTTGTTGCCACAGGCTATGACTGCAGTTGCCTGGAGACATTTATCCTCAAACCACTCCCCTCATGTCTGACCCATAAGCCCCAGCAGTTACACAAAGGATTGGCTGAGATTACTGTGTTCCACTGCATCAAAAACGACCTGCCCAGGGGCAAATTTGATTGGTTAAAACACGGCATCCGTGGCTATTTTCCATGTGGAAAAATGGAAGCCTACAGCAATGCACCAGTGGAGCAGGTTCATAATGCATATTTATACCTGCAGTCTGTGGAATATTTATACCTTTACACTTTTCGTTTATGTGTTGCTTCTTATCTACTCACCGCTGGCTGTGTTTTTCATTTATGTGGGCAGATTTGCCTTTTGTGTATTTTTATTATTATCATTTTTTTGTGGCTCACCTTGTGGAGAATAGCTCCAGGGAATTAATGATGGAAGCAGGTGGCACAGAAAAAAGAAAGCCCTCCATAGCAAACTTTTGAAAGACTTCCTTTTGCTTAAATTCTTTTTTATGTGCAGTTTACCGAGACAGAGATGGTATTTTAGTTGTACTTTTACTCCAATATTGCAGCCTAGACAAACCTCTTAATAATGAGATATGTTAAACATTGCTGGCTATTTGGATTTCCAGTTGATATTCTTTGTTCAAATCATCTTCATTACTATATTATCTTTGGCCATTTTGCTTGAGTGTCTATGACATACTAGAATCACCTCATCCCTAAATCCCATTGACAAATGAGTTGCTACAAAGCTAATTAAAACTATCACCTCCACACAACTCTTTTTGTATTTCTCAGGATGGCTGTTCAGAAGATTGTGTTGTCCGGGCGACTTTGCGCACAGAAATTTGAGTGAAGATAATTACCTCTTCTGAAGAGTCCATGTTTTTTTAATCCTCTGTGTCCTCCTTGGGTGCTAGGAACTGCATGGGGAAGGGGTAGAGGGGGTGCGCGATCACGGAAGGCTTGTATCATGTTGACGTGCCGACAGTTTTGTTGTCATTACTTCATGGAGGTGACAGAAACTGCGCACTATAGCTTTAATGATGAGATAAAGGCAAAGTTAAGCCTTGTCAATGACATATGCTATTACAAGACAGACCAGGATTTGATCATCTTTTGGCCCTTTTTTGACGGGGAACATGCAGCAAAGGGCTGCAGGTTGGAGTCGCTGCATCGAGGAGTAAACTATTTATTGTTGGTTCACAATCTTCAAAAAGATCCGTCTATGGTTGTAATTCCATTGCTAATTGGCAAAAGTAGAGGCAGGAACAATTATAAACTTTGCAATTATTTGTCAAATTGGATATACTGTAGAGCAATAATGCATTTTTTCTGTTGCCAAGAGAACTTTGAGGCACAGGCAGCGTGATTTCCAGCTAAAGCTTTTTGACATCAAATCCTACAGTGGTGAACAATGCTGTAAGGGCAATGGAAATCTGTGCAGATACAATTGCTTGCTGCCATTATGCACCACAGCCTCTTTTGCTTTTGTGGAGAAGACACAAAATTGCTATGTTATTATCTAACTGTTCCCCTCCTCGTCTCATCATCTCATCTTGAATCAAGTTGCCCTGAGAGTGAGATAAGCAGGGAGTTTTTTTCTAATCTTTTTAAGATACATTAGACACACAGTGTGTATGTTTATCTCATCTATATATCTGCAGAACAAGGGAGGATATAGAAATGTATTTGGGCTGGTTTTTGAGCCAGTGATCCAGCAGAAATTTAAGGGATTTCCCGTTCTGAACGTTGCCTACACAGTCAACCCCTCCTACCCTCTTTGCTGTCGTTTACATTCGTACTTGACCCTCAGCATATCTAAATAATCTTTCACTGCTCTTACCATTTGCAGTCTCTTTCCCTCCCACACCATGGCTATTTTCTCCATCCATTTCTCCCTCCATCATCATCCATCTGTCTGCTTTCCTGACTCTTCTACTCTCCTGCTGTTTTTTTTACTCTTTAGTCCCTTGATTTCACTTGTCTGTTTCCTCCTTCCAATCACCCCTCCTCCTTCTCTTCATCCATTCTTCTTTTCTTCAGTCCATTTACTCCCCAAGGGAGAAGTATGGGTCTGATGAACATAGAGAGCCCGGAACAAATCAGTCTATCGATCTGTCAATGTATCCCTCGCTCTGCCCCTCTGATCGTCAGCAGAAAACAAAGTGTTTATTAAGCGAAACCTTCCCAATCTCCTTCTTCCCCCACCCCAGATCTTTCCCCTCCACTATCCCGCTCACTTTAATGGAGAGCCTGTTTCTGGGAAATGTCCACCCAGGTGAGACTTGTCCTGTCTTACAATTGCAAGTCCCACCTGTCAAGGTTAAAAACTTCTGCATTTCCTCACCTTCTTTCTTACCCTGTCCACCTCTACTGCAGATTTAAAATTGGGTTGTACTATTCCCAAAGACAGTGCACAGAGTTAGCTCTTATTTATGATGATGCACTGCAGCAAAGTAGAGCCACAACGAGAAGAGTTACATTGGAGTGGAGTGTTTATCAGTCATCTGCAGTCTATAGGGCTTAAATTGTGCCTAAATTTTGTACGGAACAATTGCATTATGGGTTCTTTTGAAAGGCCTGAATTTGATTGAAATGGAAAGCAGTGCCTTCTTGCTCTGAAAATACATCACTGCTGATTAGATTATGAAGAACTGGAGTGGTAGATGGACCGTGTTCAGGGTGGTGGCAGATTTAAGGGTGAACAAAGCAAAACGTACTGTGCTAACAGTCAAGTGGTAAGAGAAAGTAAGAGGGAGTAATAAATAATGGTGGTGGCATGGAGAGGTTGCAAACAAAAGAAATTCCTGTATCTCTTGATCTTTTCCTCTCTGGTTGAAGTAACCTCATATTGATACGGTATTAGCTGGAGTCAGAGGTTCTGCAGCAGATCAGCCAGCCTTTACTTTGACAGACAGACAGAATAGATCCATGGCTTTCCCAGCCGCCGGGCTCCCAGGCCTAGCATAATCAATCAGCCATTAATGGAGTAAGTGGCTGTGGAAGGATATTAAATGTTAATTGCTGTAAGGTATTGATAACACCGATTGATCTCCTAGATAATTGCAATCAGTGAAAACAAAGATACATTATATGAGACTAAGCCCCTTTTACCATAAGCCAGGGCTAAACGATGATGAATGGACATATGGATGAGATATGCTTTTATTTTGCACATCTCTCGTTTTTGCATCCTCAAGAGAATATTTTATAACAACTCCAACTCAGTAGCATTTACCTGCAAGGATGAGCTGTCTGGTAATATTTTATAAATTTAGATTGACAAGCCTTTTATTAATTTTTTCCCGATCAGTCAGATTATTGAATTGTGTTTGACCAGGGCAACATTTTCATTGTTGTCTTTGCCTTTTGTAGCAGTAAAGATAGAGAGATACTGGTAGTAAATTAGGAACAAGTCTTCCATGCTACAGTCAAAAGGAACAACAGTAGAGTGAACACATCCCCATCTTCATATAGGTACCAGACAGAAAGAGAAAGCAAGCATACAGCAGACCACGGTATTATCTTACGCTGTAAATGTGATGATTCTGTTTTGATTTTGAAAAAACTTACATATACAATTATTAAATCCCTCAGAAATTTCTATATGGAAGTAATTGTAATTTATTGCAAAGGAAACAACATAATTTGTCTACATCTCCAAACTCACAAAAAACAGGTGCACAGAAGAAAGAAACCTAATGAGTGCATGATTCTAGAATGTACTTTTCAGGCTTATGAACTTGACAATTAAGCATTGTATGGGTATAACATTTATACAGCCTCCTGCACGCTCTCTGTTCTCAGATTTGCGTTTGCTAGCAAAGGTTGATGTCCACAAATGACTTGTTGGGAATAGAAGCAGACAGCTGCATCAGTCAGTTCATTATAGATGAACCCCTCAGTGGAGTGTGAGGTCGATCAGAGAACAAAACAACAATCTACAACCTCCAGTCAGAGGGGAAGAGTCAAGACTCTGTGTTTTTAATGTGTGTGTGCACGTGCATGTAGCTTAAATGTTACCGCTTTTGCATGAGGAATATGTGTGTGTGTGTGTGTGTGTGTGTGTGTGATGAGGTAGAGTGGGGTGAATAGAGAGTTGCGGCTACTCCCAGGCCACCTGAGAGGAATTGGCAGGCCCTTGCGAGGCATTGTGTCAGAATGCCTGTTGAATAATGCAGGGCCTCAAAGCAGTTGGGCTCTCTAATACCACATGACTCAGAGACACCCCTCCTAAGATCAATAACACTTAGAAGCTGCTTTATAATGAAGGATACACTTAAATTCTATCATCAGGCAATTAGTTGAACTCTGCCTCCCATTTCTCACCCATCCTCTCCTATTGCTCTTTGGTAACTGCACAACACCAGGCACACCATTTGTTAAAAATGAGTAATGTGGAGACAGGTTTGCCTTTGATGGAGTGTTTCTTTGGGTTTGATGAAGAAATTTGTCAAATCTTTGCTGTTTTTGAACGCCAGAATTTAAGATTGAGAATTGGATTCCTCAGTGGAGACTTTTTTTTTTGCTCAGTCTTTATGTGAGTGAGATAGAAAGGTACAACGAGTGTGATGAAAAGAGAGTAAGTGCCCACTCCCTGACATTCTGCTCTCTTTCTTTACAATTCCTATCCTTTTTCCCAGCTGCCCTTAGGCATGGGGCAAATACACTCACCGGCCACTTTATTAGGTACCCCATGCTAGTAACGGGTTGGACCCCCTTTTGCCTTCAGAACTGCCTCAATTCTTCGTGGCATAGATTCAACAAGGTGCTGGAAGCATTCCTCAAGGAGTTTGGTCCATATTGACATGATGGCATCACACAGTTGCCGCAGATTTGTCGGCTGCACATCCATGATGCGAATCTCCCGTTCCACTGGAGGCCATTTGAGTACAGCGAACTCATTGTCATGTTCAAGAAACCAGTCTGAGATGATTCCAGCTTTATGACATGGCGCATTATCCTGCTGAAAGTAGCCATCAGAAGTTGGGTACATTGTGGTCATAAAGGGATGGACATGGTCAGCAACAATACTCAGGTAGGCTGTGGCGTTGCAACGATGGTAAATTGGTACCACGGGGCCCAAATAGTTCTAAGAAAATATTCCCCACACCATGACACCACCACCACCAGCCTGAACCGTTGATACAAGGCAGGATGGATCCATGCTTTCATGTTGTAGACGCCAAATTCTGACCCTACCATCCGAATGTCGCAGCAGAAATCGAGACTCATCAGACCAGGCAACGTTTTTCCAATCTTCTATTGTCCAATTTCGATGAGCTTGTGCAAATTGTAGCCTCAGTTTCCTGTTCTTAGCTGAAAGGAGTGGCACCCGGTGTGGTCTTCTGCTGCTGTAGCCCATCTGCCTCAAAGTTCGACGTACTGTGCGTTCAGAGATGCTCTTCTGCCCACCTTGGTTGTAACGGGTGGTAATTTGAGTCACTGTTGCCCTTCTATCAGCTCGAACCAGTCTGGCCATTCTCCTCTGACCTCTGGCATCAACAAGGCATTTCCGCCCACAGAACTGCCGCTCACTGGATGTTTTTTCTTTTTCGGACCATTCTCTGTAAACCCTAGAGATGGTTGTGCGTGAAAATCCCAGTCAATTAGCAGTTTCTGAAATACTCAGACCAGCCCTTCTGGCACCAACAATCATGCCACGTTCAAAGTCACTCAAATCACCTTTCTTCCCCATACTGATGCTCGGTTTGAACTGCAGGAGATTGTCTTGACCATGTCTACATGCCTAAATGCACTGAGTTGCCGCCATGTGATTGGCTGCTTAGAAATTAAGTGTTAATGAGCAGTTGGACAGGTGTACCTAATAAAGTGGCCGGTGAGTGTATATTACCACTTACCTCTAAACTATGGCTACATATCAAAAACATTACACTTGCAAACTGTGAATAGATGTCCTTATAAGAGCCTACACTGTTGTTTAGTGCTATGCGGTTGGTGTGTGAATGCATAATGACTGAATGAGCTCTACAGACAGAAGCGCTCTCTGCTCTACTCCACCGGGAGGTTAAGGGTCAGGAAGCGATAATGCAGTGTAAATGTACTGGCATGGGATTTGGAGTTCATTAGAGGTTCATTATAGTCTTTGAGTGACATCACTCTCACTGGGAGGAGGAAGAAAGAAGGAGATGTGAGCACTTCATCATAAATGGCCTATAGTATCTTTGGTATAGTGATTTATGATGGAGGATCTAGTGTCAAGGGTATGTTGTAAAAAGCATGACAATTTAGTCTAATATTTGAATTGAGCAGATTTGAATGCGTCAATTAGGAAAACAGGGAATCTATCTCCTGAATGGTTTATATCTATCTACAAGCACAAAGCAAGTGGAACTTTAGGGCCAATCCTTTATACTGCAGGGCCAGCATTTTTCTTGCCTAAGGTTTGAAAAAAGACGTAAACTCCTTCTTTGCCCCCTCCACAACCTCTTTAACCCCATTATCATTAATATTCACAATCAGCGTCTGTAAAACCCACTGCTGTCGTCTGCAAATAACCAAATTTATTAGGCAAGAGCAAAGCGGGAAGATTACGAGTGTAGGCGGTGTACCTGCTTAATTTGAACCAGAGCCAACATCTCATTATTCGTCTTATTCACTGTTTATTGGTGAGAGGAAAGTGTAGAGGTGGAGAGGGATCAGCCAGGAAGTCATGGAGTCATCCAGGGCTCCGTGGTTCTACCGGGGTTCTCTTCTCTTCGCTGTCTGGGTCCTGGAGGTCAAATTGAGCTTCAGCCTCCTCTGTCAGTCTGCAATAATAGAATAATGGCATAATTAACTGGCGAGAAGATTTTGCCCTGGGGAGGCACTCTGTTACTCCATTAGAAGAAGCTGGAGCATTGGTCCTGGCTGTAATTAGGTCTCCATGGGTTCTAATTGTCCTGCAGTTAAAGTTTAAATAGTAGCAGTATGGCAGAATGGGATCTGCAGTGAGAAAAACGGACTCACATACCGACACACTAAAGGTTGTATTCTTTATTGCCCGAGATCCAATTAAGGCTGTTATTAATAAGAAATAAATTAAGCTAAATGTTTTGGATTATCCTGATTATTTAAGTATTTATTATATTGAGTATTATAAACCCCTGTGCCGTGCTGTGGTGTGTTTAGTTGTCTGGTAAGCTTTCAAACTTATGGGTCTCTTGCTCAAACCAGCCTTCCTGAATTGTATTGCATATTCTCACAGGAAACTAAAATGCATCCAAACCACCACAGTGTGATGTTGTGAATGTGTTTTGTCAGCACATGTATGCATACCACATGCTATGCTGAAACATGTGTTTCATTACATTTGACAGGTTTAAATCTCTCAGTGCCTGAACAGATGCTGTGCAACTCCCCTGTAGCCTGTTACCTCTCCCTCACCCTGCGCCACATGTGGACACCTTATCTGGTGCTAGCAGCGTCATGCTCTTAACACACTAAAATATGCGTCTGTAATAGTCTATTGACTCTCCGATGCCTTAACAATACCTAAGCCAGCTAGCTAGCTCTTCCACCCCACACAGCTCTAACTGATCTCCCATTGAAAGAGATAGCAGTACATATTGGTTTTTCATACAGCCGCTTGTACTGTGCTCCACTGGATACAGAGTAGTGCTCTGCTTTGTTCCTGTTTGTGATTTATTTGAATTTTCATCACCTCAAATTGATCGAGACCCTTTACTCAAGGGACAAAGATACAGACTAAATTACTATTGACTGGCAAATGTTTGAAAAATGCATTTGTCAGACCACTAGTGCTATTGATGAGGGTGTATTAAAAATGTATCTGTAGAATCAATGAAGAGGAAGTCCAAAGCAGTACACTACCATCGAGTGTTTTGCTCTCTTATTTGTGTTCTCTCTCTAGCTCTGACTATATACCTCTTTTTCTTTTGGTCTTGCTTTTGTCTCCTAGTGCTTATGTGCAAACCACTGCTGGCGCATTGCAGTAAACTAGGGGAGGTAGAGAGAGAGAGAGTGTGTGTGTGTGTGTGTGTGTGTGTGTGTGTGTGTAAAGAGTTGAAGCAGACAAGCATCCGTGGGTTTACTGTCTCCATAAATCCCACTTACCCACTGCACATATGCGAACGCTCCACATCCCGAGATACTGACCTTTTCTTACAAGTTCTTTTATCTCTTTACAAAATGGTAAAGATGAGTCACATTGGAATGTAAATGTCACGTTCATTCTTTTGGGTTAGTAATGAAGTTTGGCATACCAAAAATGGTTTAAATGAAACATTGAAGAACTTTTTTTATTTGAGGGTATGTGCTCTCAGTGTTGTACTTACACTGTGACACCACCCCTTGATGAAGCAAAGAAAGTAATGAATACTTAAAAGATGAAAAGACAAAGATTATGGATTAATTTCTCCTCAAACAAAATCAAACTCTCTTTCAAAGGGCGGTGTCTAATATTCTGCTGTGGCCTGTACGCTTGTGAGTCAGGAATCCTTTTCCTTTCCATCACAGGTAGCTCAAACCTGCAAGATATCACAACTGACATCTTGATATATTAGGGTTACAATGTTAACAAGATTTGGACAACTATTGCTCCACACATCCTTGTTTTCATTATCTTCATTTTTGTAATATTTAAATTTGCAAGTCTTGTTTGAATTGTGGACCAATCAGAGTTGCAGTCATCCGTCCAGAAATGTTAGCTGTCGGGGAGCTAGCTGTACAGTTTGATGGTAGTGTTTGCTGTTGGATTTTAACATCCTCATTTCATGAATGGCTAGACTTTATGGAGGAGATGATGAAAGGTGCACCATCTCGTATATTATGTCTTCAAACACACTCACTGTGTCTGTGTCTATATCCCTCTCTTTCTGTCTCTATTTTATCTCCCCCCATAAGCTGGCATACCTTCCAACTAATGCTCTGTCAATATCATTAATGAGTGATGGACAGCTATTGATGTATGTCATCATTCACTGGAAGAATGTGTGTATGTTTATGGACTGAAGCGAGTCCCAGTCAAATTGGAGCATCTCTGTAAAGATGCAGAGTGACCTTTGACATTTGAAAGCAGAAAACACAGGAGGCTGGAATGATGATGGACCTAGATGGGAGGAAATTACTTCAGGATGGGTTTTGATTTTGTTTGGCCTTTACTTCCATGGAGGGAAATGATGGAAAAGAAATTATTTAGAGAATATGTTTGTAGTGCTTTGAAGTAATATTGATAGTAATATTTATAGGGATGTTTACAAGTGAAAAAAACCCAGTAGATAAAACATCCAACTATAATGAGTGACCAACTGTGATGCCAGAACTGGAGAGGACACCCAATTTATATCATAATTATTTTTGTCATTCAAGAGGTCTTGTATCTAAAGCTGATTTTGAATACATGCTTCTTAAGTGTAGGTGCAAAAGATAGTTCCAAAAGCACTTGGAAGCTGAGATTTGCCATATGCAGGGAGCAGGGATTAATGGTAAGGGGTTTCAAGTGTAAAATCCAGGTCAAAGGGGCTTCTTAGAGATATTTAGAGGACAAAGAGAGTAATTGAAACTGATCCTGCTCATCTCAAGGTTGGGTAGGTGAGTGATTTGAGGTTCTAAGGTCAGGATGCATCACTTCCTTGCAGTGGAGGTACTGTGAGGGGTTGAGTGTGTATACATGTTTGCACGTACATGGGGACTTGTGTATGTGTGTGTGACTGTTTGTGACACCCAGTCAGCAAATACAACTTGTCTCAGTGATGAATGGCATTGTTAACATTGAGCCAGGCCAAAACAGGCCCCTGGAGACCATCCATGTTTGTGTGAGATCAGCAGAAAAAGCTTTTATCAGGCCTATTACGGTCCTTCCCCTCAGCGCGGGAATGGTACGTGCTTTGCATGCTAATGTCCTAATCTATTCTTCATTAAAGCTTAACGCAGCAGTTAACGCGCCCTCTGATAGCATCACACTGTGCCCTCGCAGCAGCACAGACGAGGCCTGCGTGCCACTGATAAAGTTTCAGAATG
This sequence comes from Etheostoma perlongum, assembly GCA_026937815.1. Classification (NCBI taxonomy): domain Eukaryota; kingdom Metazoa; phylum Chordata; class Actinopteri; order Perciformes; family Percidae; genus Etheostoma; species Etheostoma perlongum. Next base: position 15,377,298 of record CM049393.1, on the reverse strand, counting down.
CAATAGAGATGGCTAAAATATGGCTCGGAGAATGGCATCTTGGGATGCCGACAAAGGCATCTGCCACAGCCTTTATAGATACCTGATCTGGTTAGGAACACTGAAGTGTTAATTTTAAGGAAAAGCTCTCTACATTTCATATGACTCCATAATTCAGAGAAGATGCTGTTGTTTCGAGGGCCCTGTCATGAGGTGCCATGTGTTCCCTGGTGGATGATGCCATCTGGCCTGGTTTACAGCAGGCTGCTAAGGCCATTGTGATAACCTCAAGCAGCTGATGTTTAACTGGCACCGATTTGAACCCTAAACCAGGCAAAATGTATGTGTGGGCAGGGGCACTCCCACACCTACAGTCTGCTAAGTTGTACTGCCGGACTATGACAGATGTGGCAGTATGAGTGTCGGCATTTGCTAGAAAATACAAGACGAAAAGGGACGTATTTATGAACAGCATGTCAACACCAAGTCTCAAGTCTGCAGTAAAAATAGATAAATAAAGAGAACATTTAATTGGAAATGTTCATCAATCTGTTTCCCATCTCGAGTAAAAGAGCCTTTGGAAAAAAAGAAGGGAACACAAAGAGGAGTACGATGTAAATCTCCGAAAAAATGAATAATGTATTATGGAGTGGACGAAAAAGACAATTGGGAGAAAAAAAAAAGAGAAAAGGGAGGCCGATGATTGACAATGACAAGTAAGATAATGGAGAGAGAGTGATCAAAATTCACCGGGCTCTCCTTTGCATTCAGGCAACAAGCCCATTATGCACAAACCCATGACTGTGCTGTTGATAGCCTACAGGCTTTGCACTATTTCTATCTTCACAAAAACACCTAATGGAGCTTGATGGGAATGAGTTTTCATCTGTTATTTTTTCATTTTGTATGCGCTCTTATGCATACTTCATTTGCAAATGCATCCAACTTTCAGAAAATATGCTGCTGTCAGGACAAATACTTGACTCAAGTAAGTCTGATCTCTTTCTCACACTCTCCCTGTAAATGAGCTGCCTCTTCTCTGCTTTTTTATTCCTGTAAGTGGAGAGTCACAAAGATAATAAGCAGTATGCTACTAAAGCATTAAACTCAAAAGCTTGTTTCACTTTCTATCTGAATCGTAAAAATAACTTAAGTATGTAAAGTAAATGAAACACTTGCAGGTACTGAATTTGTCCATCCATCCATCTTCATCCGCTTAGCCGTTATCGGGTCGCGGGGGCAGCAGCTCCAGCAGGGGACCCCAAACTTCCCTTTCCCGAGCCACATCAACCAGTTCCGACTGGGGGATCCCGAGGCATTCCCAGGCCAGGTTGGAGATATAATCCCTCCACCTAGTCCTGGGTCTCCCCCGAGGCCTCATTCCAGCTGGACGTGTGTGTGTAAAATAAAAAAACAAACCCATATATGGAAATTTGAAATTCTCTTTGTGCTTGTTCTTCACATTGAGGGCCAGAGGTCAGGGTCAGAACAGCAGTATTAAAGCAGTTTGGGATTCACTGGCTTGTCTCTTCACACGGTGAGAATCAAAATCAGGGATTAGACCATGTCGGTCTTATTGTTTATGTCATTATCCCATCATTATGCCTGGTTATCCCTGTAATACATTATTGAATACACATTCTGTCTAGGTTTTTCTTTTCTTTGTTAGTTTTTTAAAATCATTTATTTATTTTTTTGGGTGGGTGGGTGGTTGGAAAAGAGGGAGAATTTTTTGTATCATGCTCCCTTATCCCTGATTGTTTTGGCCCTTTGAAAATCAATAAATATAGAGTGCTCTTAACAAAAGTGTCCATACCCTTCAAAACAATTTTTTGGTGCAATTAAGAATGTGTCTGTGGAATTATGTGCAAATTAGCAAGTAAGGGTCGCATTTCTATATTCCAAACCCACTTTGTGATTTAACCCAATGAGGCAGATTTGACATTTTTACAAACTTTTAGGTTTAAATCACTTTAGCTGTAAATGTTTGTTTTTAAGCGTATTATTGAAACTACATATCCATCTACTTTTGGGTTTTAATTTTCTTTCCTGCTTGTTCTGAATATCTGCTGTTTTGTGTTTTTTTGTCAGTTTCTATAACTTGAAAACCAGATGAAAGATTCTTTGTTTGAAAGAGAAGCTGAATAATCTCAGTTTTTACTTTATTAAACACTTCCAGTTCAGTGGTTTGGATTTAAGGGCCTTGCTCAAGTGCACCCCGGTAGAAGCTGAGGAGAAGGATAATCATTCTCACTCAGTGATCAGATTTACTCCATATCAAACTTTCTTAACTTGATCATCTGAGGGGAAAATCCATCACAGTGCCATGTTCCCATTCAGCTTCAGTGTCATTGATTAATGTAACCAGAGATTCAGCATCTAACCCCTAAATGAGTTTGAGATTGACACTCCAGTTTATTAGGCTTCATGCTGCAAACTGTGTGGACTGGTGGTATGTAATTAAAGCTCTCACCCCGGCAGCCATCATAGTGCAAGCAACCAGCCTGTTCTGTTGCTGAGCGTAGTATTACTGACAATCACACGCACATGCATGTACACACACAGAAACACTTGTGTCATTTAGTCCATTGGACACTGCATAGTGACACCACAGCCTCATACTATATAACAAATTTTAGCTCATATTAGCTTTAGCTCATATTAAAAATAATGCAGACATTAAAGGCTGACAATGATTGTGATAGGAGGATGCATGAATCAGTGGATGAAAGGTGATAGAAAGACTGATAGAGAACAAGGTGATAGATACACACAAAATACAACTGAAGAATACTAAATATAATCATAGACAAAAAGTGAGTTTGTACAGTATGTAATATTAACTCGGGACAAGAATAATTAATTGACTTTTAACATTGCTGTGTTTACAGTAATTGTTGTATTACTTATGTATTGTTTAGACTGAGCCACACACCTGTTGCTGCTTTGTTAATCATCATTTTGCGAGCTGTGTACCTGGCCCTGTTCCAAAACCTCATACCTAATATAACATTATGTGTTTGCATAAGGTATAATGACTGAGCCTGATTGAAGTGAATAGAGTCAACAATTTAGTAGCGTTACACTTCTCACAAAACTCCTATCTCTGAATGAATGAGGTCTGAACTACTATTTTATGTCCAATTACCTCTTTCCTAAGTGGCTGTTATGACATGCTAATGAGCACATTTTCTTCCTCTGAGATTTGAGCTGTTGAGCCTTGACTCTAAATCAAACTTATAAATGTTAGTAGTTGGATCAGTTATTAAAAGGGAAAAAAGACCAGGAGTTTTTGAAGCCTTGTTGTGAAAGGTAAACTTTCTGAAAGGTTTCAAAACACATTTCTGAACCTAAAAAATTAACCCTACTTTTATTTTGAATGGAAAAAAAATATTAAAAAGTTAGTGTTTGTGAGAAACAGATTCGCCATAATATATGCACTTAAGTGTGATACCTTTAGAAGAGGGTACTTTCAATAATGGCCTGAGGCGTCTTGCGCTTGAATGTTGATTTCACAGTTGTTAAATTGTGTCACAGCACTCCAAGCTGAGAATATCTCGAGGCATTGCTCTTTGCTTGAAAAAAACATCCTATCTTCCAATTCTGAACCGCTTCAATCTTTTCAACTTTATAAAGAACTCTGTCATCTCACTCTTGTTTTGTCTCTGAGATCTGATAAATTACTGGTGGGCTGTTTTTAGATTTATGACCTGCTGTCTCACCATGCGGCATTATGAAGTTGGAACGAGTGACGCAATCTAATATTCTAAACTTAAATGATGAAGAATGTCACACACCACCCACACCAGCCCATAGGTATAAAAGCAATGGAAATATTAAGCATGCCCAAACTCAATTTGAAACCCATTGGTAGGAAAATAGCATTTCTAATGGAGGTTTGAGGTTGAGCGCAGGCTGATTGGAGCTTTTTATTGTGGTACTACTGGCGCAATCAATTTGAGATTGTGATTTGGATGGCAATGTGTTGGCTTCGACAGGTAATCTGGTACAGCCATTAGTGCCACTTAAGTGGCTGGGTCTTAATGTCACACCTTGTCCATCAGTCTCTATTTGGTGAAACATGGACTTCCATTTCAGAGGATGCTCTCTCACAAGTCCAACAGATCCCTTTTCCCCTCAGATGTTTTCCTCAGAGCAGATACATGGTGATAGTCTGGCAGAGGTGCTGACACTCCAAATCGACAACAGAGATTAATGTAGTGTAAATGGATGAACTGACCTGCCACCTCAACCGTCACCAACCCCCAGCCCTCTGTTAAACCAATCCCTCTATTCAACCACTCAACCCCTGTGTTAAGGAGCCGTAACCCTGGAGGGGCCCTGATTGCAAGGGGTAATTAATACCAGCAGGAATAGGTTCATAAGAGTGAGAGAGGTTTAATAGAGGACTTTAATATGGTCATCAGATTGGAGAAGATAAGTATCTGTGCTAGGATAAGGGATGATAGACACACACAAAGCCAACTTCTTGTAAATGGAATGCTAATGGTATATGGTGATGTTAAAAACAATTATAATAGATTTTTACGGAATTTTACAATTTCTTTTCAAACAATTTCTGCATCTTCCATTCCATAACTTTATAAGTTCCTCCACATTCAAGCAGCATGATTGAAAAGGATTTTTAAAAAAGTGAAAAAATGTAGTTTCATACCTCTGAGACTTAATAAGTATGCCGTAGGTTGCAGCGGTACAGTAATCCATTATTGTAAATAAGAAGCTGGCAGTTGCAAACTTCCAGAAAGGTAGGCTTTCATCCTGTACTGTACATTTTTAAAGTAGTTTTTTTTTGTATTAACATTTGTCTATAAAATGTCAGACAATAGTAAAAAATGTCCATTATGTATTATGAGTAATGAATAGTATAAACTATAATTTCCCAGAACCCTAATTGGTAATTGTTCAACCAACACTCCAAAACCTATCAGGTAACTATCACATATTATATAATAATTAATTATAATAATAATTAGAATTGATTTTAAACTCCTGCTGTTTGTTTTCAACGCCATTTATGGCTTGGCCAAGCCATTTATGGCTTGGCCCCCTCTTACTTGTCTGAGATTTTAACTTTTCGCAATTGTGGCAGAGCCTTGCGCTCCTCGGGTCAGCTTCTGTTAGAGGTCCCTAGGTCAAGACTTAAACAGTGGGGCGATCGTTCTTTTGCCGTCGCTGCTCCCAGACTGTGGAACAAACTACCCCCTGACATCCGCACCACTACTGACCTCAGCCTTTTTAAAACCAAGCTTAAGACCCACTTTTTTAAATTAGCATTTAATTCTGACTAGGACAATACTGTCTCTTAGGTGTCCTTCTGTCTGCTCCTTTTTATACATTTCTGGAAGGCTTTTTATGTCCTGCAGCGCTGCACCACTACAGCACTTTTAATTGTATCTGTTTGTCGACATGTGTTTTGTATTGTTTTATGGCTTTGTTGTAAAGCACTTTGGGTACCTTTCGGCTATTGTAAAGGGCTATACAAATAAACTTGATTGATTGATTGATTGAATAATATACATATTATTAAATATTGTGTTAAATTATAGATATCCTTTTTACCATGATTTAGTTTTTGTTCTTGAGAACTTAATACGAAATGTAAAAATACCAAATTTCTCAAATGAAAATCAAAGCGCTGGGGAACATTGATGTCAGGGAATGGCAAAAAATTAGCAAAATCTTCCATCCTGCTGGATTTGACATTTAAAGGTTAAAGTATGGGAGGGTAAAAAGTCAAATTCTCATGAAGCCAATTGACTTTGTGCTGCTTTTTTGCTTAAATGGTACTTGCAGGGGAAAACATTCATACTGCAGGAAAACAATCAAAATAGCGGAACAACCAAGAAATCAAATCGTTGTGTGGATGGTTGACAAGTTGGTCGGCCCAGAAAAATGTATATTGGAACAATTGAAGCTGAATGCTGCATGGGAGTGCAGGAGCTCAGTAATTTCATATCTTTTGAGTGTTACTGCTCTGTGGAGTACATGTTATAGGTCTGATATATGGGGTCAATATAGCCCCATGTATTTATTTTACTCGCTGACTCACTTGCATGTATTTTATGATGAATGGAATAAAATCCTGGGATACATTCCAGGATTTTATTCCTGCTTGTCAGACTGCAACTATGAAGTTAAATGAGAGACAAATGTTAAAAGGTGCTTTGTTCAAGAAGAATACGGAAAACTATGGCAATCACACCCTTGACAAAACAATTATCCCTTTTTTCACTCTGCTGCCACAGCTGACACTCTGAGGCCCATATGGGAGCCTGTCTCACCCCTAAATGTTTTCTTCTATTCTCGCACCTCTTCTCATTTTTGTCCTTTTTCCAACTAACCATCACTGTAATTAGTGATTCTGTCATTTGCTCTGACATGGGTGTGCACATGTTAGTATGTGTGTGTGTGTGTGTGTGTGTGTGTGTGTGTGCGTGCGTGCGTGTGTGTGCGCGTGCGTGCGTGCATGCGTGCAAGAAAGTGCAACAAAGTGTGTCCTTGTGTGATGGGGATAAAGCGGAGTAGCACTAGGTCGACTTCCAGAGCAATCGATTCTCAATTGCCATAGAAGCGCTTTCCTTCTGTTTTTTTGCCAATTCAACACATGATTAAAGCCGGGGGAGCAATTACCATTCATCTGGAAGGAGACAGGAATAACAGGCCCTCAAAGAAATGTGAGAATCGATACATTATGAGCAGCTCTCCTCCTCCCTCTCTCTTTCTTTTCCCCCTCCCAGCTCTGCAGCTAATCATCCTTCTCGTTCTTTCTGCTCCTTCTTCTTCTCATTCTCTCCTTTTGTCTCTACGCATATTCCTCACCTTCTCACTGCTCTGTTTCTTCCCCCATCAAAGTCCAATTTATATCTTTCTGTCCACCTTTCCACCACAATCCTTCGTGTTCTCTGTATCTTTGGTCACCATCATTACTTCCTTTGGTCTCATTCACCTTTTCCTTCAGCTATTGTACGCAGTACCATATCAGCACCTCTTGCTTTCTTTTATCAACCCTTTATCTACCAAAAGAGACTATTGATGTCTCTGTAAATAAACAGTTTCATCTAAAATAACACCTTTTAAACTCTTTCAGAAGAGAAACCTCTGTGTGCATGGGGAAGATGTATGTTTACTATATGTAATTGTTAGATACAAACACTCCCCACATACATTTAATGCAGATATATATGCTATAAAATAAACTACTTTTTCCAATGGAATATTTGCAAAGTATTCTGTATATAACAACAAAGAAATGACAATACTGTGTGGAATGGAGCTCACCTAAGTAAACCTCACATTTGACCTATATAACTTGAGCAGTGTAAGATATTAAATGTTCCAGTTATGCCCTAACTTTAAAAAAAAAATTAAATTTCCCATAAATTACTGTACAGGTACATTGTGGAGTTTTTGACAACTATTAGCAGTTTTAACAATGTTTTTACGAATGGGTTTCCTTTTTGAATCTATCCAGAGAGCATGTGGGTGACGTGATACACATACAGTGGCTTGAGAAGTTTACACAGCCATGCTAAAGTTGATTAAAAAGAGGAATAAAAATACATCTTTTGGAAATTGATCTTAATGCCTTAATTAAAAGATTTTAGGAAAATCCAGCCTTTTAAGGAAACCAATTTTCTTTGTGAATGAATAATTTATTGTAAATAAACAAATGTATATAAATTATTTTAAAGGCCAGTTATTTCATGGATCCAGGATACTATGCATCCTGATAAAGTTCCCTTGGTCTTTGGAATTAAACTAAACCCCATATCATCACATACCCTTTGCCATACATAGAGATTGGCATGGTTTTATTTCAATTAGCTTAATATCTGGTTTGATTTGCATTAAGAGATGATCTTATGCAAAGTTCCTCATGCCTACTTCTAGGTATGGTGAAGGGTATGCGATGGTATTGGGTTAGTTTAATTCCAAAGGCAAGAACATTTATTTATTTACAATTCATTATTAATTCACAAAGAAAATTGGTGTCCTTAAAAGGTTGGATTTTCCTTTTTTTTTAATTAAGGCATTAAAATAAATTTCCAAAAGATGTTTTTTTATTCCTCTTTTTAATCAACTTTAGCATGGGTGTGTAAACTTTCTCAAGCCACTGTACATGGTGATGGTTTTAGGCTGTCACCCTCATTGACAGTTGGTTGACGTAACACACCAACAAAGGAAAGGGAAAAAACTGTGAGCTAGCAAACAATGCAGGATTTAAAATATTTGAAAAAATTCTGCTTTGCAAAAGTGAGGAAGGAACTCAAAGGCACACATGGAGTGTTTTTTTGTTTACATGAATGCGCCACAGAGTTTCTTTTTAAGTTCTACATATAAAAAATAAGAAATTATGAAAAATTTTAAAACATTTCCAGGCTGTTGTGCAGGTACACTGTGAACAGTACAATAGTCTATCTTCTTCATGTGGTTAATGCAACATGCACAGCCCTGTTCTGTGTGATTGGTTATTTGCCGTGCAGCCTGTCAGTACTGTACATTAATCCATTCATTCACATCCATTGTAGAGGTTTAGTTTCATTAAAGCCATTTGCTCAGATAGAGAAAAAGAGTTGGGCGTAATATGGGAAATGAGTATGTGTACACTCTTTGTAATTGCTTTTTTAAGTGGGACTGTCCCAGTCTCAGGTCATTAAACCAGGCAAATAATGTGGTTGAATTCATTATGGGTTACTGATTGTTGACAGCTTGCGTGGGTTGAGAATAGAGAGAGATAAGGAAAGGTCTTGGTAATTGAAGTTCTTTAGAAACTAAGACGTCACCTATAGTTAGAGGAAATAGGTACTGTATATAATTATCTAGAGCTGATAAACATGCAAATAATGCTTCACACAAACACCCAGAGTACACTGTAGGCTACACTCACATGCAGATTCAAAAAAGGCGTACTGTAAATACACACATACAAATATCCGTTGAGATTGAGAAAATTATGTTACGAGTGCAACAGCCCTAAAAATCAGCTCATTTATGATAATCTAAAAATCCAATTTGCTGCTGTTCCTCATGAGAAGTGATAAGCAGCGCATCTGTGTGTATAACTCCACCTTCGATGGAAAAGTGACAGCTGAGCACAATCCAAGGCCCAAGAGCTTGGCTCTTTACTCGAAAATCACACAGCCAAGTCTGTGTTCATCAAAACTGAGAGGTGAAGACACTTTTCCCCGACACAGCAGGAAAGCCTGACTGATTGAAGTTGATTTCCCCTCGCTGAGCTTTGCATTGCAGCAGAATAGAGAAAGACGCAAAGATGGTCGAGCAGTCAGACATGGTCGGGCTGATAGTAAAGTAACAACTCAACCCCAACCCTCCACCTCTGGAAGAAGTCAGGTCCACACAAAGACTGTCGATTGTAATTATACTGTATATTCATGTGGAGTCAAGTGCAGGTGCAAGTGTGTGTGGGTGGGTGGGTGTGTGTGTGGGTGTGTGTGTGTGTGTGTGAGTGAGAGAGACTTTGGAAACATCAACATCAGATACTAGAAGGGTTAATTGCATTTGTAATAATATCGCGATATGTTAAAACGCGATTTCCTAATCGCAAAGGCTGCAATCTGGTCACGTGACTCGCGAGAGCAAATCAGTCTGCACTCTGCAGGGAAAGCATCAACTTGGCATGTTACCGCTTCGCCATAACTTGAACAGATTTAATTCAAACAACTCTAAGTTGTAGTAAGTTGTAAAACCTTTACAGACGTTTTAATAAAATTAAGGGTTTTATTCGGGCTTGAGTCCATACATGCAGCTACTGGATACAAGCACAGAGAACTGAAGGATTAGCAAGGATTCACAGTTAGTTCCGGTCCACGGGATAAATAAATGTTCTTCCTTAAAATACAGGGGGCATAAGTATACACACCCCTATGTTCAATTCCCATAAAGGCAGGCAGATTTTTATTTTTAAAGGCCAGTTATTTTATGGATCAAGGACATTATGCATCCTGATAAAGTTCCCTTGGCCTTTGGAATTAAAATAGCCCCACGCCATCACATACCCTTCAACATATATAGAGATAGGCATGGGGAACTTTCCATAAGATCATTTCTCAATTTAAATCAAACCAGCTATTAAGCTAACCATGCCAGCAACTCTCCGTTTCTGGTTCAATACGGACCAAAGGTGTGGACTGGTAGCTGGAGAGATGACATTTCAACACCTGGGCACTGCCAAGTTGCTCTTGAGCAAGGCACTAAACCCCCCCCTCAACCGCTCAGGGTGCCTGTTCAGCAGTTGCAGCCCTCTCACTCTGATATCTCTCCATTAGTGCATGTAAAGGACCTTAGCATGTGTGTGTATTTCAGGCCTGTGTATAGTGTGTAATAACAACAGAGTGTAAATTGTAACTTCCCTATAGGGGCAAAATAAAGGGTATAAATTACTAAAATTATTATTAAAGATACACAGTGCTTAATGTTGACAGCACAATGTCCACCAGTGGAGTGGTGCTAGAGCATATGTGCTAGGTAATTACTTTAATTACTTATGTTTGCATTGATTTGAAAGAAGATTGCCGTGTGTCGCTTTTAGCCATTTGAGCATTTGTCCAGTTGTTTTGGTGGTTTTAGTTATGGGAGTAGTTTTAGGACAATGGTTTGCTATAAGACCAAGGTCTGTTTAATGCCCCTCTGTACTCAACAACTCACTTCTTTGGCATTTATTCCATCAACATTTATTCCAACACCTTTCACAAATGAGTATTGTGAGCTGTCATTTTAGCATTAAAAATGACTTTGTAAACAGGTGCAGTTGTTGCAATTGTATGTATTTTACATAGCTACATTTCAATCTCAGACTTTAATATTTGTGATAGTTTAATTTCAAACATCAAACTTTAATACTTAAAGCCATTATGTGTTGAAGACTTAAAGACAAAAAACTAAGTAGATGATGGCATATGATTTGCATCTTTTTTTGGCTTGTAACTTGGATTTGCAGACAGCATATAAGCTATGTACTGCACATTTGATATGCAGATGCAAAGTGTTTCCATATTTTTGCTTAAGAAACCACCAAAAAAACATCCAAAGTAAATTACTTTTACTAGGTTCATTAACAACATTATCTGTCTTCAGACCTTTATCGGGTAACATTTGTTATTGTATTAAAATCCAGTGTGTAAGTAAGAAGAGCTTTCTGAGTACAATCACATTGGAATATTTATATTTGTACTTTTTCTACTACTATACACAAACGCAAACGCACACACACTACACAATAAAAAATGGAAAGCAAATAATCTTGGGACATCTATAAGACAGCCATTAACATTTTCTATTTTACCAAAATGCCATTCTACATTAGTTTTTGTGCCCAATGATACTCCCAAATGATTACTTTTGTCATTCAACAGAATTTAAAAAATATGCACATATCACCATAAAACAGTACATTGCATTCATGGCCCCAAGGTCCGATAGCGATTAAAGATCACAGCTAATACAATCTCTGGAAATTAACGAGTCTATTGTATCAACACATTTTCTTTTCATTAGAGTCCAGACTATCCCCTATTCTAATGAATTACCAGGAGTAAAGAGTTCTTTTTAGGTGACAGACCTTGGTTAGTTGTTAATCATATAAATGGCACAGTACCAATTAAGCGTCACAGTGCTGGGTGTTAAGGCTTCTGGCCCCAGATTACCCCAGACCACTCCACTAAGAACATTTAATTACCACCCTTACCAGGGAAGGCCTCATTCAATGAATACATCAATGTGAGACTAAATTCATAGAGTGGGTTACTAGTGTTTAATTACCGTGATTGACTTTTCCTGGAGGGTTGTTACTTTCCCAACTGAATTTGAGATTGTGTTTATTGGAGAGTGAGAATATTAAGTAGTGGGTAAAGATATATTTATATTGGAGACTGAGCAGAAACAAAAACACAGAAAGTAGTCAGGCAGGAGTCAAGGTCAAGACTTCTCAGTGGCTCCTATGTTGCATTAATGATGGGCATTCGCATTTTCACTTCAACTAAATGTGAGGGAAGTGTTGTGTTAAATTGATTTATAAAAAGCTCTGTGGGGTTGTACAGCAAGCGATGCTAATCGCTTTTTGTGTATATCTCATTAGACCAGACGGAACTAAAGCAAACCACTCTCCAGAAACAATTAAATGATATGCATGCAAAGTGAAATAATTTGTCAATTATGTTATCTTGTCATTTCATCCAATAAGGTTTGGATTGTTTCTGATTGTGCTTCTCCGTTGGTTGCCAGTGCATAATTCTGACAATGACTTGATGCAAAATGAAGCTTCCCTTCTTATGTAGCACAAGATATGTCGTTAATTAAAGAGAAGAAAAAGACCCTGACAGTGAAATTAAATTAATTATATGTTTAAGATCTTGGAAAGTACCAAATGTGGTACTTCTCTTGAGACTGAAGATATGGCCAGCTATCATCCGCTATAAAACCACACATATTTTCATGAAATGGCAAGGGTGATCGTGAGTGAAATTATAACAATTCAGAGAATATGCTGCTGAAAGTTGGTAGAATGCTTTTGTTAAATAAAATCTTTTCATCGTCAGGAAAAGTGTCTGGCTTTCCCCTGGACATGCATGCTGATTTGAACTTGCATAGTTTATTTTAATTGGGTTTCAGGACTTGATAAAATACAATTGCATTTGAAAATACAAGCTGGGGGATTTTTGCATATTCTCTGTATTCTCTGTCTGTTTTGCAACTGACACTCTAAGGGGCAGCGACCCACTTAAAACCAAAAAAGGGCAATCCAGGTAACATCTATTAATGTGAAGCACCCAGTGTGACTAGCTGGGCAATGATTTGTACATTGCAGGGTTTAGCAAGTATAAGCTCCAATGAATGTACTGCACAGGTTTAATAGAATGGGCATTACTATTTTAAAAAAAGTATACGAGCTTTGAAAGTTTCCCCAAATCTGAATACAAGTTAGGAGGTTTCAAGATTAAAGCAACACCATGTATCTTTTCCCGCTTCAATCCCCCTACAAGTTGAAAGCGCAATTGTTCCATTATGTCTCATTGGAACTACAGATCCATTACCCAATCTGGCAAACTTGCATGGTGCGGTTATAGCCGGTAGAGAGCTGCAACGCAAATGCAGAAGGGCCTTTCACCCTGATACGAGTTGATGAACCACTGAAACGATTTTGGAAACATTATTTTAAGTGACAAAAAGCTCTCTAGTGTTGCTTTAATCATTACAACCAACACATGGCATGCATGAAAACTATCCATAACTGCTAAGTAAATTGCCTCAACATGATACAGATACAGTAGTACACCTAAAAAAAAGTGCACGGGGGGGAAACATCTGTTCCTCAGCACCAGCAGTAGCAAAAAAACAAAAACTAATTTGGCACACAAAGCATGTTTACAAGCCTGCAACGCATGAGGTGAGCCTGTTTTTCATTGGGTGTCAAAGTTCTGCTTCTTTGCCTGTTGCAGTAAAACCATGTAATGCTATTAGTCAGCGTTCACATTTCAGCACTGTGAGAGCTCTTCAGAATTCTTCTCATGATGTTTTTCTTTCTCCCCGAGCTCGTCTTTAAGGCTTTGGCAGCAGCTTCATTTTCACTATCAGCAGAGCCATGGCACACTGCTCCGTCCCAAGTATGTTATTTAAAAAAAAAAAAAAAGAAAGACAATTGAGCAAAGTGTGTGATGGCATTGTTGGACTATTTCACAGCCCATTTGCTAATTACTATCTTCAGCTCAATCAGCCCTGTGTTTCACTATTCGTCTTGTTGTTCCTGGTTCTGTCACTAACAACAAATGCTCTGTTCACTCTGTGTCTTTTCACACACTTCCATACACACTCACAGACATGAACACCAGCATGCACAGACACACCTTACATAAACACATAAAAACCCTGCCTGAAAGGCACATAAAAAACAGCACGCTATGAGGTTGCAATCAAATTCTGAGCACAACCAAAACTGGTGAGTAAAGGATCTGATAAACAGATGGAAAGTCAGGCAGCTGACAGCATACTGCTTGGTGTGAGCCAGACTTCAGGCTCCACAGTTTAATAATACAGGATTAGTCACACTGTAAATTGCCATGAATGTTAAGTAGCTGGACGTGGTGAAGGAAGAATTCTACTATTAACTAATGATGAGTTAATAGTAAGCAGCATTTCTATTTGTTTTTTTTAAAGATTATTTTTTGGAGCTTTTCCCCTTTATTCAGAGTGACAGTGGATAGACAGGAAAGGTGGGAGAGAGATGGGGGATGATACGTAGCAAAGGATTTGAACCCGGGCTGCTGCAAAGGCCTCAGCCTACATGGGTCACACGCTCTTTCTGAATGAGCTAGAGGTCACCCCAGTAAGCAGAGTTAAACTATTTTACTGTATATGCTGTGTGGTAATTTATTGTAGCCTATTTTATAACACAACATGGAGTATTTTTAAGCTCATTATATGCTTGGGATACAACATCTTGATCTGCAAAAAAACTATTGCTGTCAATTAAGTTTGTACTAAAAAATACAATATTTTCCACTGAGTGTATCAAGTAGCTTAAAATGGAAAAGCCACAAACGAAACACAGACATCACAATATCACACACAGCAACATACAAACACAGCTCCACGTGCAGTCACACACATTTGCCAAGTGACCAATTGCATGATTGAATGAACACTGCCCTGTAATTACAGTCTATGGCAATATGTCTGCTGCCCTCTGTTCCTCAATCTCCCTCACAGTCTTCTTCCATCCATCCTCAATGCCACTGACCTGTTGGCTTGTATGTAATGACCACTAAAATGGGTCATTCTGTCTTATTGACACAGCCATACACAGCCTGGACATTATGACATGTCAGGATTGGGGATCATAGTTCCAACAGTTAAGTCTGTCATTGTGGATCACGGTCCCAGTAAATGACCTCTGTTACGGGTTGTGGAAAGTGTCTGCCTTGCTGTCGGTGTTGCTGTGTCCATCTGTCTGTCAGCAAAACTCTGGAGGTCATGGCCTAATCTGGAAGACACACTGACAATAACAGTGCCTGCAGTTATGAATGCATTCATTCATTCATTCATGCATTAAGAAAATCAGACACAAACCACCCTAGCCGTGGGCCCCATATCCATTAGTGTGACCTGTATGTTGACCCACCCCGTCTCACTCCCTCCAGCAATCCCACATATTGGGGGGCTGGATCACGGCCCCTAGACTCAATGATTCACCAGGCGACAGATGGAAAGGACACATGGAGATGGTGGTCTGCCTTCCATTACCACACATGTTACAGGCTCAGGAAAGTGATAAATGTCAAGTGTTCTCATTTTACAGGCTGTAAAAAAACAATGAAGATTTATAAATTGTATGTAAATTAAATACACTAGATACATGACAATACAATGAGTGACGTTGGAAAATTGTAATTTTCGTAATATGAGCAAACTCATTGCTACCCTGCCATCTGGTTAATTTTTGAATAGTGCCAAAAACAGAGTGCTTAGATTTAATATAGCAGTGATACTGTAGATTGACTGGCAATTATTATGGACAATGATACACAAGGCAGCCAGGTTACCTTTTGCATTATTAAATGTTTGTTATTGACTGAATTTTAGAAAGATCTATTCCATTCCAGAAGCCACGATGTAAGGGAAATGTGTGTAGTATGTTCAATATTATGAATATGAAATGCAATGGTATTTCAGTTTATTCCATTTTACAGAATTGAGAGGCTTTCATCCCCGAGGGGTTTGAATTAGGAATGTTCTTTGCTACCCAGAAACAAGGTTACCACTTAAAGGTAGCATCTCTGAAAATGCTTGCATAGGTCCAGTGGGAGCAGAATTTAGATGAGGCCGGAGAGTGAGCATAATATCCTCAATTTCATTGTTTTTCCATTTCTGCATTATTTCCATGAAACACATGCATCTCGAGGCCCTGCTCAGAGAACGTAGCAAATGTAATTCTGTATGTGTTCCCCAGGCGTTGCATAGGTGTTAGTGACTTGACTGACTTTAGCCTGCATGCCTAAGGCCTTGATGAGATCTGTGCCACCTATGTACCTCATAATCTCTCTGGAACAACACTGCCCCCCAGCACCTCGGCACAAAGTCTCTACCTGGCCACTGTTTGTTTGTTTGTGTTTGTGTGAGCGTGTGCGCCCAAGTTTATGTCTAATTCTTTCTGCCTGGTTGTATGATTGACTTCATCTCTCTCACTTTCATCTCTCTCTTCTATAAGAATATTGGATCAGTCTTGGACTCTGGACTTCCTGCCGTCCCCAGACATTTGTATTCAATTGTACACTTGAAAACGCTTTTTACATTTTATAAATATGTTTTCCAATATTGTGTTGTATTAAGTTTTGTGAAAGCACAGTGGCAGGATAAATTACTGGAGTCTGAATTACAAAACAATTATACAAACACACTAAAATGACACAATAATGAGCACAGTGGATTGCTTATCAAAAACACAACTTATGAGTGTATTAGAGTGAGTCAGTGGGAAATGTCACCACCCATGTTGTATGAGGCTGTATTTTGCGTTGGAAGAAACGGTTGGTTTTTGTCACAATTCACTACTCTGAAGCTAGATGAGCCTGGTTGCTCTGGCTCTGATGGAGTTCTTTCCTGGCTTTGTGGCTGGTCCCCATAGGTCATCGTGGTTCCAGAGGTTGCAGGTGCAAGGAGGTTTTCCTTTTGACCTATCACAGGCACTTTGCCCGGCCAAAGTCTTTGTCTTAGGCAGATGGCTGGAGGCTGAGAAGATGTGGTTCTCAGTGGACAGTGTTTCAAAGAGGATAGTAATAAAACCAAACACACTTGCATGTGTTTTGCAAAGATTTAGACAAAAAACACAACCAACTATGCTATTTTGAAGGGTTTTAATATTATTTAGTTATGTAGATGTAATTGATTAATAAGTTCAAAATCTAGGCTCCTCTGTTACAAGTTAACATTTTCAATATTTTTCTTATCGCTTAATTATTAATAGACCATTGAGTCTACTATTTTACCAAAAAGCGATGTTCTTCTTTCCCACTTACTAAGGCTTACCCAAGCGCAAGTACTCCAAAGGGAGCAGGTACAAGGTTTTATACGGTGTTTAACTCTAAAGTTTTGTGTCTATTTTATGAACGCAAATATTATATTGTTGTAGAGGTGAATGTGAAGTAACAAGGTCAGGTGAAAGAAGCGGCATTAGAGTGGAGAATAGCAAGGAGGCTCACCAGGCAATTATAACAAGATAAGGGGGAGATTTGAGAGATATTGTACTTTAATGCACATAACCAGACCAATCTAGCCTTCTCCCACTCACTCTCCCACACGCAAACTTAGTCATATAATTTACTTTGGCATATAGAAAGACAGATCTTGCTGGTTTTATTTACAGAAGTGTAGCAACACAGAAGCCAGCCAGACAGTCACAAATACAGACGTTCTGAGAAATGTGAAGAAATATTTAAATTCCTACTCCGTGTCCTGTTCACATCAAGGCTGTATTATAGCTTGTTTGATGTTTTGCTTGTTTACCTTCCCCCTTGACTCACACTGCGCTGTTCTGAGAACCATTTCCTTTGGAGAATTTGGATGAAATTATAATTTCTTTTATGGCAAATACACAAAATCATCACAACAATGGCGATACACATAGAGGTAGGGCCAAGCAGAAGCAAAAAGAGTAGTTTGTCATTGCCCAGCTCTCCTACAGCCCATTGCTAAAGTGTACTGTGCACACACTGCCAACATTTGCATTTAGAAATGGCTTCATATCTGCAACCTCACCACCCATTAGTCAATTAAAGGGTTAATGACACGTCTAAGAAGAAGGTGTACTCCTGATTGGCACATACTACCTTTAATCTAGCCCACTTAAATATGCATGAGCCCTCCTGGTTGGGCTTTAATGGCCCTTAGTTTCTCCCCCCATCTACACCCCCCCCGTCCGATAGTGGACCTTGAGTAACCAAGACAACACTTTGCTCAAGGTTCTCTGAAAAGAACATTGAGGGGAGGTACTTGTCAAAAATGGCTGCTGTGAGCAAGCCTTTCCTGACCTCACATTCATAATGATGGTCGAGCGTCAGCTCCTGTGATGCCAGTATGTAAATATCACACCCTCTCATGGTACAGAAATTGACACGCAATAAAATGAGAAACATTGTCTTAACTCATATTACCTGACAGGTGTAATTGGTATTACCTATATGTGCATTGGCAGTCCAGCTAGATGCCCTCATGTCATAGTCAATGTATGTGCAGTATTGTTACTGCTAAACATGGTATGAGTACTTGTACCCAGCTCATGTGGCAATTGACAACAATATTTCCTTTTTTCTTTTCGTCTTTTTCTTACAAAAACACAACCTAAACAAACTGGCAAAGAAGCAGGATATTTTATGTACCTATGGTACAGTCATAGTAAACATATCTCTCAAAACTCACCACTCCTGTTAAAATTAGCATTTTCAGTGAATGTGAAAATAAATTGTAAACAGTAAATTTTAAGTTCTAATTATTGCAGTTAATGCCTAGACACTAAATAGAATTTTTTAATGTTTTGACTACCAACAGTTGGTTTCAGCTGAACATTGTTTTTTTATTTTTTGTTAGTGGTTTGTAAGGTGTCCTTAGGTGTCTTTAAAGGTGCTGACAAATAAAATGCATTATTATTATTATTATTATTATTATTATTATTCTGCTGCTTTAACCGCTTCTGGTACAGTTCTATAGCAGTTGCTGCTAACTTGACATTAGCTGCATCCGAAATTGCATACTATGCACTACCTCCTTAATATGTATAGTATTGTTCAATATACTTGTATGTGTCCCAGTGACACAAGAGAGCATTGTATAAAGGCATTTCTTTGATAATTTCTAGATTAATCATAAACATATGGATATCTTGGAAATGGCAGATGCATGTCCACTTAGTTATTGTAAACCGGTCAATAATATCAATGATGGGAAGCTAAACAGTAGAGGTCATTTGGATTGGCTCTAAACATGTCAATAGTGTTTATTTAGGAGACTGAACTGGGCAGCGTACAGCCAACTATTCATCCACAGATCTATTTCAATAGATGGGATCAATGGGCAAGTAAGCTTATGTAATTTGAGAATAAAATGAGTGGTTTGCCCTTGCTTTTTCAATTTTCGCACTGACCTCACACAGATCCCCACTAGAATTATAATGGAAAAAGTGGGATAGTAACCATGCTACAGTGTAAGGGACAAGTCTCATTGCACTTGGGAAACAAGGTCATCCACTAACCTTCTGTCTCCAGCCGCAAAGCAAACACTCAAATGGGAAAGACCACCATTACCGGCGCCCCACAGGGAGTATCAAGTCAATTCCCAGCAGGAACACAAACACGCAAACACGCACAGCTTTCCTTCTCTGATATACACACAGTCACAGGCATGCCCACACTCCTCTCAGTCCTTCTGACCTCACCTCAATTACCAGGAGACATCTTTTTTTGGGTTGCCGTGCCTAATTAGCATGGTTCACCACGATGGTTCATTTATCAAAGGGGCCTAGGACAATGCTTCATGTCACACCATTAGGATTGCAATCTCTCTCATCATCTCTCCAGCTCATTTCATGAAGCCATTTGACAGTTCTGAGCGAGGGAATGAGGGAGGGAGGGAGGAAGGGGGGAGCAGCATTATAGAGCAATGGACGGAAGGTTACAGCATGTTAAACAGAATGCTAGAGTGAGGATACATGTGGAGACTGAGTGAAACTGACAAATCATGTTAGTTGGAGACACATTGAAGAAAGCAACAAGAGGAAAGAAAAATGAGCGACAGCGTTTTAGAAAGTGGCAGATGGAAGAAGAAAGAGTTGAATAGATTTTGTGAAAGACAAATAAATGAGGAAGGGAAAGAAAAAAAGGCCTCTATGGTATTCGTATTAACGCCAGTTTGAGTCAGTATGGACAGATATTTGTAAAGAAAGTGCTGGCAGCCTGAGTCTCCCTATCACACCTTCCCTATGAGAACGCAACTTAATGGGTCTTTGTATACACACACTGCCTATAGAGGCCACTGCAGCCTTCAACATGCATCAGATATATAAAGCATCTTCTGTTCTCAAGACACACTCACACACACATACCTTCAGACACCCTCACGCACATTTTCTCGCAGCCTCTAAGCCATAAATGTCAATATAGAAAGCAATTCTGGCACATCTCTCCCTCTCCGTCGCAGTCTGTCTCTGTTTGGCTTCCTCCTTTTAGTAAAAGGGAATTGTTTATCTGAATTGCTGGAGGATATTGTGAATCATTTTTCAAAATGTTATCATTTGTTATTTTTCACATGGTGTGCAAATTGATGCATTGGTAAGAGAGGGGGATAGGGACTGAGGGAGACAACCATCGGACAATCAATCACCACAAAATAGCCCACAATGACAAGTAGAAGGTCTCTGACATTTTTGACTGACTTGATTGATGTGTTTTTGAAGAGGGGTGGGGGGGGGTCAAACTTCCTTTCTGGCATAGAACAGATAGATCACTCATCACTTTGCAGCGCTCAGCTGGGATCAGCCATGTATACCTTTTAAACATTGTGTGTGGATCTGCGGCACCAGCCAGGTTTTTCACAATAAAAGAAAGGGTACACTATCAAATTTGTTTGATTGAACATCTTGAGTTCATTTCTCGCAATAATTCTGATTATTAAAAAAATAAAATAATTGACTACACAATCATAAAATTCTTCTGACTATGTAGCAAACCCCAACCATACGTTCAAATTTTAAACACAAACAATTATTTTAAATGTGTTGTGTGGTTACACCTGTAACCCTTACTCTGAACTATTTGACCTAATGTTAACTGTGTCCAGGGGTGGAAAGATCAGAAGCATTGCTGCTTTGCTGAATTCTATGTATAAGTAAAATGTCAAGCTTGTGGCCCACTAACAGAAAACACCTTAGAGAATTTTATTTGCCACTTACTATGTGCCATAAAGTTCTAAAAATGAAAGGAGTCATGTTCTGTCTTCTCTCCTCAAGCTATTTTCTCCTGGTGCTCTATTTCACACCGTTCTTTCTCTTAGTGTAAAGGGTGGCAAGCCAAGGTGACATTTGAAAAGTGCATTTCCCTCTCCGCTCCGTCAATCTGTTCTTTTTCCTTGCAGACAGCCTCCTCCATCGGCACACACACACACACAAACACAAACCTTCTCCCTGCTCGCTGACATTGATGTCCCTGGTTACCACCTGGTTACCACCAGGGCTGTGTGTGTTTGGTAGACCAGACTGCGGCCTCTGGACCCTAAATGACACTGCCAGGCTGCGGTGTGACCCGAGGGCCCATTACGTGTCAAACCCAACACCAGAACTGTCACATATACACTCGTGTGACGAGCTGTTAGACATAATACCATGTCCCTTCCCGATGACAGGTTCTCAACACCTGTGTCAAGATGATCGATTAGCAGATTGAGTCCCAAAACCTTGTCCTCCTACAGTACTTGCTCTTTTCTCTTTAGTCTGATTCAATTAGGACTGCAATCATTTATATTTCCTCTTACACATACAGCAGGTCTGTTTATCTCCCTTGTGACAAAGTTTTGTTGCACATTTGGAAGTTAATTGCTTAGCTCATTAGCTGTGTGTGTGTTTCTGTCTTGGAGCAGCAGGGGATTTGATATTATCTTGTAATGGTGAAATGTTTTACAGTGGGAGTGGTGATCTCTCATCCTGAGGCATAAAATGGCCTGAGTGCTTTGGAAAGCCCTGTGTGATCTGTTCATTCTACTCATTTATTTTTAATATCCTTTGAAGAGAATGCTTGTTTTCTATCACCACCACCATTTTGGCAGCGATGTAAACAGATGGATACTGACAGTGACTGAGCGTCTCACAACAAGTGTCTCGCTGCACCATATTTCCTCCTTGACAGAATACAGCAAGCCTTCACCCAGTCTTTTTCCCCCTGCAGGTAGCCAGTAAAATAAACACCAGACATTTGAATTTATGTAGCACAGAAATGGGAGTAAATACCAGTATGAAATTGACAGCTTTTCTACCGCAGTCGCAAATAATGAGGCTCTACAATGAGTTTGTTGCAGTTTGTGGTTCAGACAGCTTAATTTGTATTGCTGCAGCTGCCTTTTATAAAAGGAACTTTGTTTCAATCTTTAGTATTTAATAACTTAAAAAATGAAACGACCTCCCTTCAAAGTCTCTCTCGCTCTCTCTCTCTCTCTCTCTCTCTCTCTCTCTCTCTCTGTGGTCTCGGTTTTGCACCTTAACTCTTTGTCACATCCTCATTTTCCCATTCAATCCCAAAATTCAGAGTGATTCGTTTGTCATTCACGTGACATTTAGTAGCCTCTGTACATCCCGTCGCACACAAACAACCAATTCATTATTCACTTTCTGCTGATGGCTTTTGATCAGCAGAGGGAGATTGTGTTAAAGGACTTATTGAAGGTTGCTGTGTGCAGATTTGTGATTGCTGTGTAAATCGATTATGGCAACACCTTCCTCCAAGGATGCTGTCAGAGAGCCAGGCAGCTTTTAGCCAAGGGCCATGTTTAAGAGAGGATATTGCTTATTAACATTTTATACATCATATACAAACATACAATCTACATACATGTGCAACACATGCTTACATATTGTCATGAGTCTATTCTCTTAAACTAACATGTGTACAATCCAGTGTGCTTCAGTTCGCAACAGGATAGAGGGATGTAGTATTATGATGTCAAGCACTATAATGGAATGTTGAACACTGTTTCTAACTGACTTCCACATGTAGTATGATAGGATATTATCTGTGTCACAATAATGGCACAATTTGGGGGCTGAAAAATTATTCAAATTCTAATCTTTACATTGAGTTCAATGACTGTGGGTCACTAATTGTGCCAAAATTAGAGCCTGACCGATTTGTATCAATACAAATATTTGGTTATTTAAAAAGCCAAAATTCTGATATATCAGCCAATATATATTTAAAAAAATATATATATCCAGAAACGTGTAACAAAACATAAACAGATTTACCTATCATTAGTTATTTGTAGTTATTTATGAGTCCTCACTAAAATAACATGATAATGCAGTTTAAACATAAACTTGTTTGTTTTATTGCCACAACAGAACAGAAGAACGTCAAATATATATTACTGTCTGATAAATCAAATGTATAAAGATACAAGCTTAATATGTGAAACTTAAAGTCCTTTGCACAAAAACAACCCAAAAAATGAGAGTTGCCGACAGGGACATTACTTCCTGCACTTTCCACCTGTGGATGGCTGTGAGTCTGGGGCATACAGACGTGTTTTTGGTCAAAAAAGAGAGAACATTGATGGATCACTGCAATGTCCTGCTGACAGCCTCAGGACCACTCTGGCTAGGTGTCCTGTCAGCCGCAGGGTACATTTGGAAAAGAGACTGATATGAAGAGGACATTGAAAGGCTGAGGGATGTTACAGGTGCAGGCATTGTAAAGGTAGAAAATGAGAGGCAGCTTTAAAGAGAGAGGCATTTAGAGGGAGAACAAGAGCGACGGGTAGAGGAGGTGAAGTTATGTTTAGTCTTTTGAGGAGGAATGTGGCTGTTTTGTCAGCTTCTACAGGCTGAGGGTTATCTGTCTCCCCCAGCTGTGCCACCCAGCTGTCACACAGACTGCTATGCTCCACTCTGTCCTGGCATCCTGGCATACGGCTGCCTCTGCCCACCATTCTCTGCTTGTGTGTGTGTACTGCACATTTGTCATTACGGTTGAAGACTATTAGCATGGAAATGAGCAGGTTAGGTTATTTATGCAGCATGAACCAATATGAGTCTCTTCATGCCCTTTCCCCCATCTCCAAGACAGTCACTCTAGCTAGCTACCAACCTGCTGCGCTTCCTTCGGTCTTTTAATTAATCAAGTCGGTCTGTACACACTGAAAGTTTTCTTTTCAAGTCAGTCTTGGAATCTCTCTGAAGTCATTTCCCACTGGAAGCTATGTGCCTCCTTTAGACACCAAACCAATCTGCAATCCCCACTGGCCCACTCACCACCCCCAACCCCGCTGGGTAAGAGCCTCAATTACCCAGAGCGTATGACCGCAAAAAGCCACTTTGCAGCCAACCACCTGTGACTCAGACTGTGGGAAGCTTTGGCTGCATAAGGCTGTGTGGGGGGAGGAGACAGCCAAAGCCTTGGGCTGGCCAGCCAACCATTGATTAAGGGAATCAGTATTGATTAAGGGAGCAGGGGACATCTGGAATGGACCAATTTTTGTCCCCACATCAATTATTCAAATGGCTGCCGCTGAATTGGATTAGAGGACGATCTTCGTGCCATCCTTTCTACGCCTCTACAATCTGTATCCTCTCAGCAAGCTGTCATCACAAGTCTCCTGATAAGTCATCCCCCTTAAAAAGCAAACTTCTAGTTTGCCACATAGACATTTACTGTGTTTACAACTAGTGAAAGTCACTGTGCTCTGTTCAGATTTCTTCTGCTAAATAAAGTGCCTTGGTGCAATGCTAAGCAGTTTCTTCCCAGCATTCCCCGATCACTGGCTAACACCTATAGCAAGACAACACTGTGTTGTCAGATTTGTTTCTCAGTTTGCTATTCTGTCTGTGTTGACATCTTGAGGTCTTGAACGCAGCACAGAATGGCACAGCCTGCTAAAGTCTGGGCCAGAGGGTCATTCATATTCATAATGTTGATACTAGAGAAATGGTGAAAACGTGCTCGGCTTTGTTCACGTGTGGTGTGTATTTTTTGGATGGGGGGCATTTGTGTTCATCTCTGTGTGAGTGTCCCTGGCGGGATTCTGCTTTGTGTATCATGCGGCAGTTGGCCCTTTAGAGACAGGCCAGCACTGAGCCCAGCTGATGGGCTCCTGTCTATTGTAGACAAGCTAACATGGTGGGAATGAGGAGTCTGTGACAAAAGCCCACAGGTGGCTGACGATGATAGAGGGCTGCCCTTTCTCTGTCGCCCCACCGGAGCAGCTCACAGAAACACTGATTCCTTTGACAATGATTGATAAAGGATTTTTTTTCTTCAGATGTTATCATGGACAGTGTGTGACTAAACAAAAGAATATTACTGGAATGTTATTTTTATATTATGTTATCCTACAATTTACTATATAGGAGCAGTGATGCATTACATACTAATTATATTCCCTTTCTGTTTCATGGCAATAAAACATGGAGATAAAGTAAATGTTGCCATAGATTGTCTAGCTACTTGATTTAAGAGCATGTCCATGTCAACTGAGAATATGTTTAGCATAAAAGAAAATGAGATAAAGTTCTGAATAAATACTTCAATTGTATAGAGGGTGATGGCAAAACTAGGACGTTATTTGTGATTGGCAATGGTAATACCACTTATATACCAGAATGTAACAAACACCTACACTCCTGTAACTCAATTACACTGTTTCTATTATAAAAACTGAATGTATTAGTTAATACTAATGACATTCAAACTGTTAAATGTTTCAGTTTGTTGATTAGCGCAAAAACATACAACTAGTCATGTTAAAAATGTGTTGATGTGAAAATAGAAAAACACTGCCATTACACACTAGCTACAAATGTGACACAACTTTACAAATAGAAAGTTTGATTTTGTTCCACATTGTTTTAAATGTAGTTGTGTGTTCATGACTAAAGAGTGTTTTGTAATGGGCTGGACTTGGGAAGGGCAGTAAAGTGTACACCTGTCACAGTGTTGAGGCAATTACAGTAAGAAAAACATTTCCTCTTCCTGTAGCTTGTTTATGCAGCACAGGAATTTTGTGAATCGTACCTGTCTGTTTCACAGCTGGAATCCATTATCAACAGTAAGAACGCTTTGGACATGTAAGCGGACAATAAAGTAAGATTAAATTAAATGTACTTCTCAACCAGTTAATCAATTTACTGTGTCGTATAGGCTCACACAGCTCTGGTAATACGTGTTTCGATGAGAAAACATGGTGCTGGAGCCTGTGGAGCAAATGTGGTGTTCAAAAGGAATTGCATGGTTGTTATTGATTAGGAGTTCAAATAGGAGAGAAGATTTTTTTGTTGGGGTGTGTGTGTGTGTGTGTGTGTGTGAGCAAATTTTAGCAGAACATAATGTTAATTTATTTTATTTATCTGTTTATTTAAAAGGAACAATGAACATCAATTGACATTGTTTTGTTTAAACTCAATATGTAAATGCGCCAGAGTTGGTAAATAAGCTAATTTTCATCTGTAGTCCCTTGGCAGGTCAACACATCATCACAATACATAAATAAAAAAAGAATACCAGAAAGATAGAAATCAAATTAATGAAGAAGAAGAGAAAAGAAAGGGGACAAAAAAATAAACAAAAATAAGTACAATACAAAGAAAGGCAGTAGCTAGGATGAGCTAAAACAGATATTGAGGATTGCAGTTTTGATTGTTTTGTAATCCATCTCTTTAGTGTGAGGCAGTTCCAATAACTTTGGCCCGTACTGACAAGACGGCCAAACTTTCTAGGTCTGTACTGTTGGGCAGTCTCCCCTGGTGGCTGCTCTATTGTTGCCCTGTCACTGCTGTTCTTCTGTTGTATACATTCACTCAGTAGTGGAGGTGCAAACCCATGTACTATTTTGAAAATGAGGCAGGCATCTTGAAAATGTAAAAAAACTGTCAAAATTCAAATAGTTGTGTAAGTTGTATTTAGTAGTGATATGGCAGTGGTGATAGCTGAGGTGTTTGATCTAGTGTTTTTAAAGTTTGCTTATAAAGGTTTCTATTAAGGCTGCCCAATTAATCAAATTTTAATCACGATCACGATTTTGACTTCCCACAATCAAATTTGTGTGATCCAGCGATTTTTTTAAATGCGTCATTTCATAGAACGCTTCCGGTTCTTTTTGCATAGCGCATCTACCGCTCCGTAAACCCCTGTCTGCTCATGAGCCAGTCAGTTGTTCCCTGCATCGCGCAGCTTAGTTTCTAGATGTAGACAGTCACAGAGGACAGAGGAACGGGAGGAAAATTCAACAGATAGCAGTCGTTTATACGTCGGTCTCAAGGTTTACCAGTAAACGCAACATTTTGTCCCGTCTGTGTTGTTTTTCAGACAACAGCAGTGCAGTGCTAGTCGGTGCTAGTTAGCTTCTGTTAGCTCACAGGCTCTAGGGCGCAAGTAATATTTTTCCTCTAGGACGCACCGGTGCACATAATGTCCGCGCATCCGCTGCAATGTTGTTATATGGATATGGTTTAATTTTGCGTTACATGACCCATTTCTTGTGTAAAGCCGTGCCTGTGTTTGGATCTCTCCTCTACTCTCTCTCCTCTTACTCTCCACGCAGCCCGGCCACACAGCGCCGGTCCACACTTCTGACATTTGTCTATAGTTTTAATTGTTATTAACACAGCTGTATATTGTTAAATATGAGGGGGGCAAACCTGTATTTGTACCAGTGTTTCCGCGGGCAACTGGTATTGCGGGCCGCCACGGCGAAGAACACATAAGAAGTTATTGAATGCAACTAACTTCAGTTTGTAGAGTAACAGCGTGTAAGACGGAGCTGCTGGACCTGGGCCAGAGATGTGATCCATGGCCAGAATATCATAGTTCATAAAAATGCAGCGCAGTGACGATACAGACATTTCATACACACAACGTGTGTATCTGCCATTCGACCCATGTTTGACCCGTTCATAATGATCAGCCGTCTCTCTGTGAGTAGCACTCCCTCTCTCCCCCTAGCTCTTTTAAGCAGTTATTGTTGAAACAAGTGAAGGAGCTTTCTCAGAGATACATTTAAATATATGTAGATATAAATCCTACCCTATTTATTTCAGATAGCTAATTTTCATTTACGTGTGTTGCAGCTGTATGTCTATACAACATACAGCTTCAACATAAGAAGATTGTAACATAATATAGATGTTAAAGCAGTTATAAACAGCCTATGTAACATAACATTTGTTTTGGTTAAAATCAACAAATAATTGTGAGAATAATTGTGATCACAATATTGATCAAAATAATCGTGATTATCATTTTGGCCATAATCGTGCAGCCCTAGTTTCTATTGGTTTAAGAGTTATCATGTTTATGAAACAGTATGATATGTGGGAAAAGATTATGGCATGCATAAAAAGTTTGGCTGCCTATGTGGTTAGATATGGCCTT
Organism: Etheostoma perlongum; assembly: GCA_026937815.1. Taxonomy (NCBI): domain Eukaryota; kingdom Metazoa; phylum Chordata; class Actinopteri; order Perciformes; family Percidae; genus Etheostoma; species Etheostoma perlongum. The sequence goes on along the minus strand of CM049393.1, from coordinate 15,349,168 downwards.
ATGTATTTCAAGTTTAGAATCAGATTGTATCTGATTGTATTAGCCACCTTTTTAACATGCATTTTAACATTTAAATTAGAGTTTAAAATGATAACAAGATATTTAAAATCAAAGAAAACCATCAGCCTGCTGTGCACCTGTGGATTTCTTTGAGAAGAACATACAGACTGTTTTGTTAATGTCAAGATGTAGATATTTCCTTTTTACCCAGTCAGAGACATGGACCAATGCTTCCGTTAGTTTGTAGTCTAGACCCTGTGCCGTTTATCTGATTTATCAGGTGGTGCTGAAGTAGGTTTCAGAGATTAACTTTGCAACAATCAAGCATCAAAAACACAATTTGAGCATAAATAGCATTCATCATTTAAAGCAGTTTTGCTTAAATATTAGCTCTTCATTAATAGGACTCAGATCCAAGTATCTGCCCTGAAGAAGAAGAAGAAGTATCACTCACTTGTTTATAATCATTGATTTGACTACAGCAGATCTACACACCTTGACTTAGCTCAAAGGTTACTTCAGTGTTCAAACTCTTTGTTCTAAAACCTTTGACAGGCTCAGATTTGTATCTTCATTCTCCATCTGTAGTGTTTAGGGTGTTTCTGGCTATAACATTGAGTCTGTCTGATTTCTTTCCCACTCTATCCCTGCTGCCACCAGCAACACCAAGGCAGAGCAGACGGAGGAGAATGGACTAATATTGGTAATTGCTCCCATCTGTTTGCATACAGTTTTCAGTATCTCCGCGTCCACTCCTGAAATTAGACCAGTCAACCAGTGTCCAAGCTACATTTCTATCATCAATCCATCCATCCTGCCAATCATGCATTAGATACAGCAGCCAGTTATTCACATGTCAGGAGCCACATGAGAAACCTCACTCCAAAACTCAAAATCACAGGCAAATACCAGATGTTTCAGAAACAATTTTTTATGTTTTTTTTGGCATCATCTTAGATTATTAAAATGATTTTTGGCAGTATTTAATTGCAAAACCCAAAACATTTGAACTCCACTGACTGCCATATTGTTAGCGAATTATTAGAAAAAAGCTTGAAAACACTCTGTCGTGACTTTTAAGATGGTGTAACCTGAAGAATAAAAAAGCTAAGGAGAGAGATTATAAGAAAATACTTTTAGTTTTGTGCACCTTCTCCTGTTTGACAACTCTTTGTCTCAGCTAAAATCCCCTTCCTCTCGCCGTCTTCATGATTCAAAGCCAGTGATTATTTTAGATACATCACAAACATGAGACAGGCTGGCCAAACCATTACACAGTGTGAAGTCAAGTGTTTTATACTCCAAGATAACTGAGCTGTATGTGTAATCCTGTTTTTCTGCCTTACCTGGACCTGTTACTGGCCTTTCTTTTTAAAATAACTTTGCCACAGCAGCTGATAGAGTGGTATTAATCTTTTAAATTTCTCTGTTGACAGTAAATCTAATAGTCTCTCGTCTTGATAAGTCTTTAAAGCTGAGGTGGTTAAGGGATGATTATGGGTTCCAGTCCCCAAAGCTGCAGGTTCAGCCTTATCGATTATCCAGTCCCGTAACCCCTCTTGCCCTCTAATACTGATTGCCTGAACAGCACCAAACTTGTCTCTTCTTCTCCTTCCTGTCTATCTATTACTCTATCTCCATGTGACAGACAGACCTTTTAAGTATTTTTTTTGTCACCATGGTCCCATCACATCAGTGTGTGTTGATGTGATGGTATGGTGGGGGTTTGGGGTGAAAGGGCTGCGGTGATCATGGAAGTGTGGAAAACCACTCCTGGGGTGAAGCAATCATAGCCAGCTCTCTATCATCCTGCCCCCTTCACTACCTCCATCCAACCCCTCTCAACCCATCACCCCTCAGAGTTGCCTCTATCCTCCCTTCCATTATTCCCACTTCACTAGTCAGAAATTAGGCCGATACTTGGCAGCCCTCCCTCCTCTCTTTCTGTCTCTCCTTCCACCATGCCTCTTGCTATGTCTCACCCATTACCCCCAGTTCACTGGTTGGTATATGGAGGGTGACACTGGGCCAATTCAATCTCTTGTCTCCGTCAGCTACTCAGCCTGCTAGAGTGCCGCAGCCTCCGGTTTATGGGCATACCCCTTCCTACATTTCACACCTTACCTGCCCCCCTCTTTGCTACACAGAACTTTATATTTCCTTATCTGTCACTCCTGTGTTCCACTTGTTTTTTGTAGCGTACCTTTGACCTTTTAAAGTCATATGTGTCTCAGGAAAGGTGTTTCAACGTGGCCTTGTTGTACTGGGGTAGTGATATGCTTTACTGTATGGCTGTACTAATTGAAAAAGTTCATGTTGCAAAAAGTCAGAATCTGTGTGATTTGTAAGATAACAAAGCCGCTACTTAAAAAAAAATCTGAAAATGTGTCCATTAAAATGTGTTTTACTGCCTATGATGTAGCATATTTAATAATGCAAATTGTAGAATAAAATATACCAGTTATGTGCTTAGAGGCAAGGATTTTACTTTTGATTTCCTGAATGGCTTCAGGATGGATAGATTGGCTTCAAGAGGAAGACATTTATGGGTTTAACTAATCTTTACCAATGCTACTGTTTCCTAATTATTTCGGTAGCAGATTTTTGCTTTCCCTGCATTTTAATGACCAGCGTTGCATCATGTCAGGAAACACCTCTCATTAAAGAAGAGATGCTTTCGTAACCTGCCTCTTGCCAAATAGATCCATGGATTTACCCCATGGAGCATATTTTACTGTAACTCAGATTAGGAGTTAAGCAGCATTTGCATCACTTGGAGTTGTAATAGGCTGATTCCGAGCCAAACACAGGGAAAGGCCCAGTGAGCCAGTCTTACTCATTAATTGATAATTCATCAGCCAGTTTCTAACTGCCAAATCCAACTTGGAAGATAGAATGGAAAAGTTGTCAAAGTTGGGAAGATGTATGTAAATTTACATCTGTATGATGTACATTCAGACCTGCTTTCCTCATTAAGAGAAGAAGAGTTGGATGAAACTAAAAATAGGCTAGCTGCCCACCTAACCCATGGCTACTGTTACCATCAGCTGCTTCTAATAGACCAACACAGTCTTGTAGCTGATTTGTGGGACCAGCATAGTTTATTCTAATCTTAACTTGCAGGATGTTTGTTTTTGTCCTGCCCAGTATGAGCTGGCTTTGTTATTAGGAAGGGAAGCTGCTTTGTAAGTCAAAATCATCCGCTCTGATGACAATGGTTTTGAAAGGATTGGATGTCATGACTGTGGGCTAGACTATCCCTGCTCTTAGAAAGGTAGGCTCACAGTATGTTGGATGCTAATTTACATACTATTTAGATACTGTATGTACCCCTTGAACTACTCCTATTCAGACTCCGACTATTCAGTGTGTGTGCACTCTGACTTGGAGCATAACTTCCCTCCCCAGTGGCAACATGGAAAATAAGGCCATATACTTTAAATAAATTGGATAAAACTGTAATTTGATAAATGTGGATGCTTACAGTGTGAATGATTTTGGCCATTGGGCATTTTTGTGTGTGGGGGGTTCTTTTCATGGGAGAGGTCTTGTCCTGCTATTACAGGGCAGTATTTAATGTGCATCCTGATATGAATACAGTTGACAGCACAATTATCATAACAGCTGTTTGTTATGCATCTTTGTGCATCTATTCTTTGTTGCTCTGTCTGGCACCAGAAAGTGTGAGACCTGCATGGCCTCAACATCCCTGAACACCAAGTCTGGCTGACGTAGCACTTGTCACTATGATGGAAAGGAACATTTGAGTCATTTGGCGAGACATAGTCTGTATGTGCAAGCCCATTCCAAGCTATTATCCTGTTTTATTTGTCAGTGGCTGTTGCTTCAAGTTTTATATAACAACGCTTATAAATGGTGTGAGGTAGCATAAGGCTGGAACTTTTGTTAGCCATAAAATATGGCAACACCATTTAGTTTAAAGCCCTTGTAATTCCTGATACACCCTCACAGGTGTTTTCAGACTGTCTCAAACTCTCCCATGCTGGCGATGTTGCACCTGTAAGGACAGAACAACTTACTATTTTTTTTCATGTTTCTGATCAGATTTTCATTTTTCAGCATAGCTCCAACCACGGTTTGCCTGTGAAGGGGTTTTGGAGGTTGACAGAATCTTTATTTATCATCCGTGTGCATCTTGCAGGAGGAAGTTTCACAGCAGAGTAAGGGAAAGTCTAAATCTGGCTCATAGTACTTTAAGGTTCAGACCATATTATTTACAGTATATCTTTTCAATTAAAACTTTGATTGCCAATGGCAGTATCATTCAACTGTAGCTGTTATTAATTAGACTCCAACAAGACTGTGTCTGCAAATTGAAACAAAGAGAAAAAACAATCATGAAATGTTTGGTTTCATAATAAAGTTTATTCTATATTACAAATAGTATTTTGTTCTTGACTGCAAAATAGGAATGCATTATATTTACATACACAGGTATACAATTAATTATAACAAAGTTAGAGAAGCTCGCCTTATATCCCCCAGGTTTCATTTTTATCTCAATAAGATACTCTTTATCTTTCAAATATGGTCTAGTAAAAGTCCTTTCTAGCATGTTTCTGTAACACCTGCTATAACACTGAGCTAGAGGACATTTTAAGTTCCTACAAAACGTTTAAAGGTGGAAACTTTATCTGTGGTCTTGGCAACACAAGGTGGCTTCTAGCAGACAACATTTGTTACAGGGCAAGGGACAGGGCAGGAAAAAATGAAAGACAGGATGTTACACTGGGGGGTAGATTCACAATGACGGTCCAGGACGTGTGTGTTATTTATCAACACACGGCTGTGAGGGGAAACTTTGGGTATCTAGACAGAGTATACATTGGCTACAGAAATGAGAGGGGTTCTTTGAAATTATGTGGTTTCAGTAGTACATTTCTTACATAATTAATGCCAGCTTTGCATGAACTAATCATCAAGGCCCTCAATCAATCCATATTCACCTAATTTTCCAATAATGGACATGAATTGGTTTGATATGTTTACTACATAAACATGTCCAGCAAACAGCTTGTGAATGTACCCCACCATGTTGAAACAACGGATATTCATCATACAGTATAGCTGCAGACGGTAATAAATGGACAATGACTTGGATATCTCACACACATTGGACACAAGGGCTTAGAAAGAAACTTGCCAACCTCAGTCTTAAACATAAGTCTACTATCAAGCCTAATGTGCTTCTCTTATTAGAAAGTTGTGTTTATCTGAATGATAAATCACATGTATACATACATAGTTTCTTACAGGTGTTTGAAAACAGCTACATAACTCAGAATGTTTCTTTTTCTGTTCTGGGCAAAACTGATGGAGAAAACTAAAAGTAAGCAATTATAATGATGAAATAATCAATGCAACTCAGACAACTACCAAAACAAGATGTAATAGCAGCAAAGACAGAGCGAGACTCAACATGCATCGTCTGTGTACCGAAACTAAAAGACACTGTTGTAACAATACACCGTAATGGGAGACAGAGTAAACACAACAAGACATTCTAAACAGGGTTCGTGTTGTCTTTAAGATCCGTAATTTTAAAATGAACAGTTGGCTCGTAAATGACTTTAAAATTCCCAAGTAGTAGTAGAAGTATATAAATATCATTGAGCAAGGCAGTTCCTTTTCATACCATCCAAAGAGGTCAACATGCAAGGGTATATAATATCTGTTTTATTTAGCATCTAACACTTCACAAAAACCATGGGCATGAAGTTCTGCAGTAGGGGTTGAACTGGATAAAGGTTCCACCTTAAACGAAAGTTATAGTTTTATTACATGAACAATCCATTTTTTCCCATCCTGATTCTTTCAAGCAAAAGAAAGATAAAAGAACACATCCACATCATCATTGCAAGGCTTAATTTTCTTATTTTTCACTTCTTTTTTTTTAAATAAGTTTCTTAAATTGTTAACGTTTTACATGCGCTTAAAAAGCCAATAAAGGACCCAAGATGGACCTAGGGCGGTCTTCACACATTCACATCACCACATGGGGCACGTTGTCAAGGCAAAAGAAAGGGCAGAGGTCAAATGGTACGTAGGGCGCCTCCATCATCTCTTTTAATCGCTCTCTCCAACAAGTTGTATCTACTTTTAATGTCTATCATTTTCCTGTTTATCCTGCCATGATGCTCACTTCTTGTTCTGTTCCTGATCTGCTTTATCAGTTTCTCTTTTTTTCTTTTTTTGAGGCTTGGAGAAGGCTGCCCCCTGCCATCACTGAGGACAACTACACTAATACAGACAAGAGCGCCTCAACAGTTACACACTCAAGAGTTAGGGTTTTGCCGTATGCAACTAGCTACCATCTCCAACGCTTGTGCAAAACAGAAAAGAAAACTGCTAAGTCAGGAGCCGGACACAAGGGTAAACGGTGTGCCGAGCGCTGGAGACACCCTGGACGATGGAAAGAGGAAGGAGGATCGGATCACCTCGCCCACAGAGCCTCCCACCTCGACACACTGAGGTCAGAAAAATCACACAGGTTTCTTAAAGTTCCAGTCACAATAATTTTTTGTCCTAGAAGTAGTTGTCTTTTACAGTCCTTTTTGTCAGTTCCTTAGTGGCACTTTACAAATGCATTTTTTGACCATTTTGAAAATTTCAAGCTCCTTTGGTTTTTGGCTGACCAACTAAGTCCATCTTGTTTGATTTCTCCACACAAAAGTCTTTCAATAAGAACATCCTGGGAAAGAAGTGCTACTCTCACAACAGAACCCCTTTAGGGAGCAGTCAGTCGTCTCTGGCTACACTGTATTGAATCATTGTTCTCTTTTTAAAGGTTCAAGCAGTTTCTTACCCAGTACATTTCAGTCAGCTTTTCCATTTACCTCCTCCAGGGTTGGTGTAGATATCTGGGCAGTCAGGATCTTGTGCAGCTGCTGATTATGTGTGTATCTGTGCATCTGTGTGTGCTTTGATAGGCCGTCGCAGTGGCGACACAAGATTGGAAGTGGCAAGAGCCGGACAAAGACTGCTCCTGGTGTGTGTATAAGCAGTCAGAACACTGTCTTCAGAGTTGGTTGTGTGCTTCTTACAGAGGATCCAACTTGGGTCGGGGCCTCCAGAGTTTTGTCTACTAGTTTAATTTTGCAGTAGCTACATAAGCCAGATGGAAGCAGAAATCATGAGCGTTTTTCTTTGTAAATGTATGCTGAACAGGGAAAAATGTGCGAATGTTGCAAAGGGGTATAGACTGGGGATGCTCTGGTTTGTAAATAGTGTCAGTCACGTTTCAATAAAGGATAAGTTCAGAGAAGCACTAAACCTTCCCTACCCCCATCAGTCTTTTCTTAAATACAACTCCAGCTACATTGAAAGAACATTCTAGGTTTGCCTGGGACTCGCCCCAAATTTCGCAGATATGTATGCTTCGCTTGTAGGTACAGTGTAAACTTGGCAAACCATCCTTGCATTAATTTTCTTCAGAGGTGTTCATTTGGCTTGCAGTCATAATTGTTGAAGTTTCCTCTTAATCTCATACATTTAATATAGAACTACAATAAACTGGACTCTAGAGATGGTTTTATTTTAACTATCCTATTTTTGAAAAAAAGTTGTCAACAAAATGGACACCCAACATTGTGGTTTTTAAAGAATTACCTATCAGTGTAAATTCTTGAAGGCAACATAAAAATGTTTTTCCCCTCTTTTCTTTCAGCAGGGGGACTGAAGTATGCCAATATGGCCAGCTTTCAAGCATCGCCCCTTGAAGCTCTTCCTGTGGTGAAGCTGAGGGATCCCCCGCATTGCACTGTGGGAAATGCCGACCTCAGCTCCAAACCACCCTTCAGATATCTTCAGGTAAACTAGTCTATGCAGCAGAGTGGATGAGGAAAACAAAATATTTCTTGGGGACTAGAGAAAGCAGAAAAAAAGGTCAAGGAAGAAGTCATCATCTTTGAAAGGCGGAGGGAGGAAATCACATGATGAAAAAGATGGGGACAGGTCTTCACTCAGGCACGGCTCGGTTTCTGATGGGGTCTTTTCCCAGTGCGCCCTGGGAAGTGCGGTCCTCAGCTCTCCAGACTCATGAAGGCCACCACCTGCTCAAGCTTGAAGGCCAGCCTCTGTTTCCCGGGCTGCATCGTCCTGCTCCAGTGAACACACAATCTGCCAACAGGACAGTGAGGTAAACACAGACACACAAAGACATTACTAAAAGTACTCCACATGACAAAACCGCATTTAGTACTTTCAAATCTGGTATATCATGATAGCCATTTCTACAAGATGCTCCAATGTGTTTCTCTATTTTCTTTCTTAAATATTACTGTTGACAATATTTACTCTAGTAAATGCAATATCACTGCTGAGTGTACTGACAAAACTGCAAACTCTAAAAACCGAAAAGCTATCTTTTGAACATCAAATACTCTACTAACGCTCTCCTCTTATACTGTATTCTGGCCACCACAATACAACTGAGTAAGCTGATGAAGATTGTTATGTAATCTTTAAGTAATAAACTTTATCAGCAGCAGCTGGTGCTTGATGTATTTTGCCCTGTGTTTTGCCTCTCATGCTGCATACAGGCTAACCATTTGATTAATGGAGCATGTTGGTCCTGACACAGCCTGAGAGGATTATTTGAGACACTACTCGGGACAGAAAAAACACATCAACCTCCTCTGCATGGTTAAATGGGGAACAAATAATCACATATCTATCAAAGAAACCAAATATGATTGTAACTAGAGTCAATGCATTATTAATACAGCAAATTTCATAGCATTTTTATTATTTGTTTACTCTAACATTATAATGTAAAGCACAATAACCAAATACATTAGTATGTGCTATTTGCTAGATTGATATAAATGTAGGTTATACAAGACCAATTTTCAGTGTAATATTCCTTTAACTTCCTACCAAAAGTATCTAACCTCAGTGGGTCAAAATTGTAATAAATCTTAGATAATAAGGCACAAATGTGTTGTACATGTATACATTACATACCTCCTCAGTGTATTTGCCCACATAGGAGTAAATCTCACTTAGAGAACTCATGGAGTTGAACTCGTTCATGTGCATCCGGGACTGTTCTGCTAAGTAGGCATTCATGTCCTGGTCGCTGATCGCTTGCATCTTACTAATGTCAGAGTAGTACCTATTAAAAGAGACAGGGAGGAATAAAACAAAGCATAAACATTTGGACTGTGTTTTCTTCTGAGAGTGTTGTTAAAGGGAACCTAATGTTTTGGGGAACATAATACGTCCAAAGCTGTTTTAATGTAGATAGTGCTGCTGTTTTGCTTGGAGCTCATTACTCCTTGCAGTGATTTACCGCAGTTCTTTGAAGATATGCAATATAAGATTAAAGATAATATAAAAATATAATACATGTAGCACAGAGGCAACAAGTATGTTGCATAGTTACATGACTGAAATGGAGTCGTAGTAGAAAGACAGGCCTTAGATTTCAACCTTGAACACCACGACAGTTAATCAGTCACTGTCAGCAGCAGCTGTGTTACCCCTATCAACTATGTTAATTAAAGCTGGTTATTTACATATTAAATTCCTGTAGCTGCAGCCACTTGAGGACAGGCCCAGTCTTTGGCTGGATAATTCTGGGCATGTGTGAAGGAGAGATGGATTTGCCAGGAAGCAAGTCTTCAGAGCAAACTGAGCAAAGGAAAAGGCAGGTGGGTGATGCTCAAAGCCTTTGCAAAGAGGTCTCGCACATGTCAACACCTGTTCAGTGCTGCAGGGTAGTGTTGGTGTGCTTGTTTTAGGAAAAAATGTTCATGAATATCCCATGCTTTAAAAAAGTGTTGTGAGCTTAGTTCCAATAATAATCTAATATTAGCCCAAGATTTCAACTGTTCTTTATAGTCCTAAAAATTAATTTTGCAAAACTTTTTCAAGCACGTCTGATACAAGCTGGCAGCTGCCTCTTATGTGTCTTACAGGATAAATTGACATTGATTTGTGTAGACAGCTGAACTGCATTTCACCTGTGTCTAGAAATATGATTTTAAGATGCAGTACATACACATAGTTCTACAATGTTCTTCAAGTGTTCCACTGTGTGCTTTTAGAGAGTAATAATGTTAAGAGCAATGGGATATTAAAAGCATCAAAAGTAAAACTGTTTTCCAAATGTATGTTTTCAACTTGTACATTTGTCCAGAGAGGTTGTATGCTAAAGTTTGCACAAATTCAATCATTACATAGACGCATAATTGGATTCTCTGTAGTTTATTAATGGAATCCTCCTATATTTGATTTTTAAAGGCAAGGCAGCTTTACTTGTATAGTACATTTCAGCAACAGGGCAATTCAAAGTGTAAACAAATTTCCGAACAAATGGTTGAAGGTCAAACAGCTTTAATCAGGGCTGAGGCCCATCTCTTGAAATAAGCGTAACACATAACGTTACTGCTCTGTGTGTCTAAAGTCGATTAGCGTAGCCGTGCCGGGGATCAATGCTGTCCGGTCCCATGCAGCAGGGACCAAATGCATAAAATACGGTGTACACACAAAGACAGAAATATGCTTACACATTCTTTTTGTCAGATTTATAAAGATGCACGTACACCTGGTTCTGTTTTACATATCTTAATCATTGTGGCATTGCAGCTGGGCACATATGCACAAGCTTCATTTTCAGGTAGCTATGAATGGATGTAGACTTTTTTTTTAATGACATAATTTTGTCCATCTGTCTCCTCAGATTCTGGTGAATTGTGAATTGCTACTGCTGTAGCAGTGAGACACAAAACTGCCCAACGAATCCTCGGTTCTCCACTTCCTGCCGTTGGTGCTGTTCAATGCATACTATACGGTACTATCAAATTTGATGTTTGTATGAGTTGTTTTTATAGCTTTCTGTTATGGCATATTATATGATTACTTTTTTAAGAACATACTATAACATTTGTATAGCAATTTTGTGAAATATTATGGCAAGTGTAAACCATCGTCACAGCGATTTCTAAATCCTCATAATTAACATCATACAGATTATTAGAGTTCATATTGAAACAGACTGAAACCGGGAAATAATGGCTAACATGTCAATTAAAAATGAATCACTCAAATAATTTAAAGTGCTTATATTATGACCCTTTTCAGGTTCATAATTGTATTTAGAGGTTGTACCTGAATAGGTTTATGTGATTTAACTTTCAAAAAACACCATATTTTTGTTATACTGCAAATTGTTGCAGCTCCTCTTTTCACCCTGTGTGTTGAGCTCTCTGTTTTGGCTATCGAGGGAGGCATCTCTCTTCTGTTCCATCTTTGTTGGGAGTCGCACATGTGCAGTAGGTAAGTTAGCACTGCTAGCTAGTCAGTTGCAGAGTATGAGGGCGTGCCACGCTAGCAGCTAGGCGGGCATTATAACGTGGGTTACAAAGGGACGAAGGAAAATAAAGGCTGGACTACAATACAGCTGTTTGGAGCAGTTTGTGAACAGTGTTTACTCTGGAAGATGGTAAGTCCCTGTTTATTTTGTAAACCTATAATGTGCACAAAAAAGATAGGGAAAAAGCCAAAAGGTATAATATGAGCACTTTAAAATTAAGATCTTAAAAGGTATTCAATTTAACTTCATATTCCTTCATATACCCTTGTATTTTTCAGACAGAAAATTACAAAAAGCTGCTGTCAAATGAATATCCTTTGAATACAAGCAGCCTATAATAAATGTTAGATATTTATTTCATAGTTGCCTTAGTGCAAATATGCAAGAAAGATCCATAAAATGTTAGCTTTGGAAATGCACTGAGCCATATGCAAATATTCTTGTAAATAAATAATGTTATGACAGCTGTTATGTATTTGTCATTGTCCGGAGACCATCAATTCCCACATCAAATTCAAGGCAAGTGTCAATACCTCACTAGTCGGCTTCACTTCACAGCCCCAAATTAATAACATGAACATACTGTAGCAAGTCAATCTCTGTGGGATATCGTGGTTCTGCCCAATTGCACTGCATCCAAACCATATATAAAACCTAAAACTGCTGAATATAAATTTTTTGACTTATGTTTTTTCGCATTTCAGGTTTTCTTTCTTTGTAGATTGACTATAACAAAGTAAAAACTTAAAGTTTAAATTTGTTCTTTCTTTACAGAGAAGCCCTGAAGAAGCATCAGCAGAGATTTCCTTCCTGAGACACAGGTTTCCATTAGCCTACTCTCTACTGTAGGTACTCATGTCCTTTCGTTAAGCTGTAGCATAACGGAGAGAGAAGAGGACATCTCATCCTTTGCAGTCTTCTTTCATAGCTGTAGAATTCTGCCTTCAAAAGCCTCTTCCTGTCATGACCCCTTGTTTGGCATGGTTGGACAGCAGCACTAGATCAACTCTTAGTCAGTCACTACTATATTATGGAGGCTTTTCCAACTGAATAATGCAGTTCTACTGTGGGGTCTTAACTTGCAATGAACTGATTAGAATTTGTGCATTATCAGGGTGCCTGGGTAGCTCAACTGATATAGCACATGCCCATATATAGAGGTTTATAGACCCAATACAGGCTTAAACATCTGCTTGGGCAGCCCCCTACAGTAGCTGTATTCTCTGTCCACACTGATTGTTTTTTCATTTGCATAACTTCTTACATTATTCAAACATATCCATGTATGAATCAGCAGATGGCCCTCACAATTTCCTTACACTTTTTTTGGGAGACCAACTACACTAACACACACAGGACTAATGGGTACAGTCCTGCGCCTGAAGCTCCCCATTTGGTTCCACCCATTCAAGCAGCGCACATATATTCTCGTCCCGATGCTTGCCTTGTGACACAGCTATCAACACAAATACTCTGAACTGTTTCACAGTACCCCATATTTTATTCAGGACCTTCTTCGCCTCCCCTACTGACAAATAAATTTAATAAAACTCATTTTAAAACATTACCAACTTCTACTGCTTGCTATTGTCACCCCCCAAAAACACTGACTCCTCTGTATTTTAGATCACATGCCCTGGGCGTTCCCATCCATTCTCACTGTGTTGTAATTTGGATTGTATTTCATGGCCCATAGATCAGAGAGCTACAGTCACATTGTGTGTGTGTTGGAATGAAACATGTTTTCTGATGTTTTCACTCTCACACAGTGTTTGGTGTGTACATTTATCAACAGCTCACCTCTCCACCCAGCTCTTGTAGCTGGGAATGTCCTTGGCATAAAGCAGCTTGTTGGAGGGTGAGTCCTTCCCAAGGCGGTGTTCTGAGGTGGAGCAGGAGTCCATGAAGGTCTGGGCCACCACAGACAGACAGGCATCTGTGATGCTGCTCTTATGTATGTCAAACACAAACTGGGGGTTCTTGATCACATTTACCCAGAAACGCAGAGGTAGGCTGCAGAGAGGAGGAAAAAAAGAGAACAAAGTACTTTAGCACATCGTTTCATCACTGTTTAATAATAGTATGTAGGTGTGCTCCAGCCAATCCTGCAATCAATTCAAATGGTTGTTCCTTCAATTCAAAATGCCATGTTTTAGGTTGTTACTTGTAACAGAATGTCATCTGTGAAAAAATTTCATTGGACCAATGAGACTAAATTACTTGTGTCATTTTATGCATGTTGTCATTAAAATTACTTTTGCAGTGATTGTTCAATTACATCTCAGTGACAGAATGCTCAAATAGCCATGTAAAACAAAGAGTGTAAAGTAAAACAGTCTGGTTGAACTGCTCTGAGATTAAGTCCATAAATGCTATTTTTATATTTGCTACAGCCTGCCAGGCAATAGACATGAACATATTATGCGCCAGAAAGGGGACGAGGATTCTTTCACTTTGCAAAGCTAGTACACAGGCCCTGTTGTTGCTGATGTGCTCTATTTGATGTGTGTGCTCAATTCAATAAAGCCTTTATCTTTAAAACCAGGTGGTGCTGGCTCTCATTTTTTTCCAGTAGTGTCCAGGGGTCCTCATTGGGGGCCGCACAGTTCATATTGCTTTGTTTGTGCAAGTGGGTCCTATTTTGTGCCTGTCCAGAATAATAAAAATATACAAGTCTGTTTATTTGCTAGGCTTATTTCTGCCAAAATGAATATATATATATATATAGGGCCATCTCTGTGTTGCAGTAAAAGGGCTCAGGTGATATTAAAGTGTTATTTGGATCTCTATATCTTTACTGTTCTCCGGTCTATGTGTATTTTAGCTGATGTGGTAAAACTCAAACAGGAAGGATGTTGCAGTTTAACCTGCATAGAAATTTCTCAGTGTGGCACAATATCAAAGGATGAGGGGGGAACAAAATGCAATCTGTTAAATACCACCAGTGCTTCCCTACCATTCCACCAAACATTTATCCTATCACAGCCACCCGCAAATCCATTTATATGTACAATCTAACAAAAGAGGATTTGGATTTGGACTCAGAGGAAGAAAAAGAAATTCTGCATTATGAGTTCAAAATTAATCTAAGCAAATAATCTAGTGGGATTAGATGTATGGATCAAAGGGATATTAACACCACTGCTGTGCTGCCTTGATTGTTGACAATCTGCCCTACTGCCCTGCGCGTTGAGGTATGTGCTGTTTTAATGCGGCAGTGGACACTAAAATGAAGAGGTTCCCCACATGATTTTGTGCATTCAAAATAATCACCATAATAACATCTACATATTATCTATATGAAAATAGACAAAGTACACTATTTTGCAGCAGTTAACTCATGCTGAGCAGTTTTAAGAATTTTCAGTCCTTTTGGTCAGGGTTAAACATCAGCTGCCAAGATCAGAGGAATTACGCTGGCTGAGTCAGAAGAAGCCCTTTCATTAAAATACTTTTTTCCCCTGCCTATCAATGTAGAACAAGAAAGTGCTGTAAATTAAAACTTATTTATCATATCATAGTATCATATGCAAAAAGAAAATGATAAAATAGTCAAAGTACAGTATAGAAAAAATATAAAAGTCATAGTATAGTATGTCAAAAAATGATAAAAAGTTTTAGTATAAAATGTCCAAAGAAGAAATAAAAATGTCATAATACTATGTCAAAAATAGTCATGAAAAAATATGTATAGTATGATGCAAAAAGTCATATATTGAAAAAAGTGATAAAAAAGTCATAGTATAGTATGTTGTAAAAAATGATAAGTCATACTATAATATATTGAAAAAAGTGATAAAAAGTCATAGTATATGTCAAAAAAAGTGTTGTTATAGTACAGCATACTGAAAAAAGTGTTAAAAAGTTATAGTATAATATGTAAAAAAAAAGTGTTAAAAAGTTATAGTACAGCATACCGAAAAAAGTGATAAAGTCATAGTATAATATGCCAAAGAAAGAAGTCACGGTATATAATGTTGAAAAAAGTCGTAATGTAGTATGTTGAAAAAAAGTGATAAAAAGTCGTATTATATTATGTTGAAAAGCCATTCATTGTTGAAAAAGTGATGCAAAAGTCATAGTAGAGTACGTCTGTTTTAAATTGTTCATTGGTATTTCATTTATTTTTGCTTGGTAATATTATGTATGGTATTTTAACAAATGTTTGTCCTGTGAAGCACGTTTTGATTTTGTCTGTAAAAGGTGCTGTATCAAATAAACTTATGTCGAAAAAAGTGATAAAAAGTCATTCAATGTCAAAAACGTTATTAAAAAAAGCCATAGCATAGTATGCCAAAAAAAGACTTTAAAAAGTCATAGTATGTTGACAAAATTTATTAAAAAAAAGGTCATAGTATAGTATGTCAAAAAAGTGATACAAAGTTATAGCATGTCGAAAAAAGCGATACATTCATAGTATAATATGTTGAAAAAAGTCATAGTATATTGAAAAAAAGGATTAAAAAGTTATAGTATACTATGTCAAAAAATGATAAAAAGTCTTGGTATAGAATGTTGAAAAAAAGTATGAAGAAGTCATAGTATAGTATTAGTGTCGAAAAGTCATAGTAGGGTATGTCGACAAAAGTGATAAAAATGTATAGTAGCAAAAAAAAGGGTATGAAAAAACATCTGGAAGAATATGCAAAGTCCACAAGTCTAGTATAGTAAGTCAAAAAATCTGAAAAATAGTCAGAATAGTATATCAAAAAAATTGATAAAAGTCATAGTATAACATGTCAAAAAAAGTGATAAAGTCACAGTATAATATGCCAAAAAAGACGTAAAAAGTCATAGTATAGTAGGTCAAAAGAAGTAATGGTATAGAATGTTGAAAAAAGTGAAAATTAGTCATAGTACAGAATGTTGAAAAAGGTCATAGTATGTTGAAAAAAGCGATAAAAAGTCATAGTATAATATATTTTAAAAAGGGATAAAAAGTCATACTATAATATATAGAAAAAAGTGATGAAAAGTTATAGTATAGCATGTCGAAAAAAAGTGTTAAAAAGTTAGAGTACAGCATACCGAAAAAAGTAATAAAGTCATAGTATAATATGCCAAAGAAAGAAGTCTTGGTATATAATGTTGAAAAAAGTCGTAATGTAGTATGTTGAAAAAAGTGAAAAATAGTCATAGTACAGTTTGTCGAAAAAAGTAATAAAAAAAAGTCATAGTATAATATGTTGAAAAAAGTAATAAAAAAGTCACAGTATGGTATGTCTTAGAAAGTCTGGAAGAACATGCAAAGTCCACACAGGAAGGCCTAGCCAAGACTCAAGATCGAACCAAGGGTCAGAGCCTGCAGATGCTATTTAAAGAAGTGCTAACCTCTGTGTCACCAAATATATTTTGTATGTTGAAAATAATGATCAAAAGTCGTATTATAGTATGTTGAAAAGCCATTCATTGTTGAAAAAGTGATGAAAAAGCCATAGTATAGTATTTCGAAATAGTCATAGTAGAGTATGTCTGTTTTAAATTTTTCATTGGTATTTCATTTATTTTGCTTCGTAATATTATGTACGGTATTTTAACAAATGTTTGTCCTTTGAAGCACGTTTTGACTTTGTCTGTAAAAGGTGCTGTATCAAATAAACTTATGTCGAAAAAAGTGATAAAAAGTCATTCAATGTCAAAAACGTGATTAAAAAAAGCCATAGCATAGTATGCCAAAAGAAACTTAGTATAGTAGGTCGAAAGAAGTCATAGTATAGAATGTTGAAAAAAGTGACAAAAAGTGATAGTATAGTATGTTGACAAAATTTAGAACGTATAAAAAAAGTTATAGTATACTATGTCAAAAAATGATAAAATGTCATAGTATAGAATGTTGAAAAAAAAAGTATGAAAAAGTCAGTTTGTTGAATAAAACTGATAAAAAAGTCATAGTATGGTAGGTTGAAAGAAGTCATAGTATAGAATGTTGAAACAAGTTATAATATAGTATGTCGAAAAACAGTGATAAAAAGTCATAGTATAGTATTTTGAAAACAGTGATAAAAAGTCGTAGAATAGTGTATCGAAAAAAGTCTGGAAGAACATGCAAATTCCACACAAAAACTCATAGTATAGTATGTTGAAAAAAGTGATAAAGTCATAGCATAGTATGTCAAAAATAGTCATTGTATAGTATGTCAAAAAAAGTCATGAAAAAGTCTGTATAGTATGACGAAAAATGTAATCCAGGGCATCCCATTCGAGACATTACAGTTATAATAAGTGATAGTATAGAATGTCAAAAAGTCATAGTATAGAATGTCGACAAAAGTGACAAAGTCATAGCATATTATATTGAAAATAGTGATACAAAGTCATAATATAGTGTGTCATACTAAAGTGATAAAAAAGTCATAGTATAGTTTATTGAAGGAAGTATGTAAGAACATGTAAAGTCCACACAAAAAGTCATAGTATGGCATGTCAATTTTTTTAAAAGTCAGCATAGTATATAAAAAAAAATCATATTGCATGTTGAAAAAAGTGATAAAAAAAATCATAGTATAGTATTTGAATCAAGTGATAAAAAGTCATAGTATAGTTGCGAAAGAAGTCATAGTATAAAATGTCAAAAAAAGTTATCAAAAAGTAATAGTATAGCATGTCAAAAAAGTGATAAAGTCATAGTATAGTATGTCTGGAAGAACACGCAAAGTCCACATAAAAATGTCTAAGTCACGCAATACAAACGTGTTATAAATGCAGAAAAAGCCTGAAAGAAGCACTAACCTGATAACAGTGATAACATAAACACTAAGAAATCAAAAAGCTGAATCATTTTCTAATAGGTTAAAAAAAAAAGGTTTTGTGAATAGTTTAAAGTTTGAATGAGATCTGTAGTTGAACGTATGTAGGGGAAATAGCATTTCAAAGTGGAAGAAGCCTGAAGAGGAATTGAAGACTGCTCCATTGACTTCCAATGTAAAAAGAAAAAAGCCTAATCTTTTAAGTCATAGTATAGTATGTCGAAAAAAGTCATAGTATAGTATACCGAAAAAAACGAAAAAGTCATTGTATAGTATGTTTGAAGAAAGCGATAAAAAATTATTAGTATAGTATATTGAAAATTGTGATAAAAAACTCATAGTATAGTATGTCAAAAGAAGACATAAAACGTCGGAAAAATTATAAAAAAGTCATAGTATAGTATGTTGAAAAAAGTGTGTAATTACTAATGTGGTACTACAAAGTGTACAGGAGAAAAATGGCAAATACATGAACGCTCTTTCAGCAAAAGTGCCAAACATTCCTGCTCATTAGGTTGATTATGCCCAAGGAACAGGCATAGTGTTTAAGTGTTGATGAGTGATGTGTAGGGGATTGAAACTCTAAATCTCTCGCTCTGAAAACCACTATCAACCTTGTTGAGCTACACCACCTGGCTCTTAGAAACCCGTGTCTCTAATCCCCACAGCATACAGTGGCATGTTAACCTAGGACACAAACTAATGAGTTGATCATTTCAGACAAGTGTGTGCTCAGAAACATCTAAAACATGCAGGGAACGTGTCCAAAGCACAATGGCTGATAGGTATAAAATGGTAACCTTGTAACTTTTGGGGCTTAAACTCACAACCTTCAGGTCTGAAGGCAAGTGTTTATCTCAGTGAGCTATTGGCCAGGTGATGACACTTCTAGCTTCAATGGTTAAGGCGGTCAGAAATGTATTCATAAGATGAAGTTCCCAAAATTTGGTGTCAATTGAAACAAATATGTGGGAGGAGAAAGAAGAACTTATGCAGTTTTTGCAAAAAGTAGAGTGATGGACTTCAAAATTGCTACTGGGTAAAAGAGTACAGGTTCTTCTCTACTGGGGCTACAGTTTGACGTAACATTGTATCATGTATGGTTGATGTGTTATGAAAGTTAAGAATTTTAGATGGCTACTAAAGGGCCACCATCAGGACTATTAGACTATATTAGAATAAGAATACTACAAATTGAACTGATTACGTTTGGCGCAAGACTGGACGTGCATGGGAACATGGATTTATTAAAAGAATAATAATAATAATGTGTTAGGGTCCACTAAAACAATAGAGTCCACGCAGCTTCGTAGGTCAGCCCCTAATTTTCATTTTTATAATGGTGAACTGGGCATTATTCCAGCTAGGTCTCTGCTGGGTTCAGGTTTTGAGTCCGACCTGTGACGGTTTCCTGCTTGTCTTCCCTCTCTCTCTCCCCTTTCTTACCAAGCTGTCCTGTCCATTAAATGTGGAAAAGCCCAAAAAATAATCTAAGAAAAAGAAAAGACACAACCTTTCATAAGTTGCAGACCTCTACTGAACAAACTATATGTTGGGACAGAAACTGTCTAAACTGAATCTAAAACTTCTGTAAATTAGACAAATTTGTACAAATTTACGGATTCGAGATATTTGTACAAATTCACTGATTCCAGATAGATCAACTTTAAGAGTCCTAGCGATGTCATTAAAATCAGACTGTGTGTGCCAGTTTTGTATAATAATTAAAATTATGTCTGTTGCATCCCAACATGACAAACAGGGTGCAGACAAAGACTCACATACCATAAAGGCTCAGACACCATAGTGTTGATGAGAGGAGACACTGACACACTGCCGCTAATCCAAAAGATACCATCTGGAAATGCTCTTGGAGCCTGCCCTCATGCATGCACACACATACTGTACACACATCCAGATACACATTACAGCTCTGTCACTTATAACAACTAATATTTGAACTGACTTTTAACTCACACAATTAAAAATTACAGACACTTAACAGCTTCAAAAACTTTGATATGAAAAAGGTACTGTAGCTTGAATAAAATTCAAGGGGCATAGGCTGGTGAAGCATTAGTGCTGTTGCTATCACTAGACTGTTGTGAGGGATGACCCGGATTATAGAAGGTCACAGATATTTTCCTGGCCTAGAATAAATCCTGGAAACCATCTTTAGGTCTCTTTCAGGTCTTAAGAGTGTGTGGACATTGTGCTCTGAAAGCAAAAAATCCTGCTAGAATCCTGCTAATACAACTATTTTCTATCAGCTATTATAGAAACCTAATACATTTACACAGTCTTATTAGATATTACACATATAACATTTTTTCCTAGTCTAATTTCAGTATAGATTATGCAAATCAAACCTCTTTATAAAGCTTCTAATAATACTGCAAAACACTAATTGCTGGTTACATCTACAGATATAATATGGCAATGATATAAGAAGCAAACCTGTCACATGAAACCCTCAGGCTGAGGGATAATCAGAGTATGTAAAGTGGAGCTCTGATGGTGGGGAAACCCTGAAGTGGAGGTGGGGGTAGTAGTGGGGCTCTGGCTGCTGTGATGGGTTGAAGTTAATGGTGTGTATGATGACAATGGGCCTGGTAAGTTTAATGGAACAGGGGCCCAGCATGGGAGGGGCCACTGGCATTATTATTCTCAACCATCAGACAAAATTAAGGCTTTTGTTGTAGCCAAGATTGCACTCTTTTGAGACGATTAAAGGTTACGGGTAAGCACACACACTGAGTAGTGAAAAGACACAGGCACATCCCACACAGTGCACACAACAGTCAAACTGTTGTGTGCAATCTAAGTGGCTTTATGTGATGATGTGTAATGATAAATTGCTATTCATTCACAGCCCTCCGGTGAGAGCCCATTCCACTAAAAGTCTAATGTAAAAGCGACCCATTGCGCTCTCAGAAAACACTTAACACACTCTGCAAATGGCCCAAAAATGTATCACAGAAAGAGGACCAAAATTGGGACCAGACCGTAAGTAAATAATAGTTCTTCTCCTTCTTTAGCTTCTCCCTATCAATTCCTCCCTCTATCCCTTTATGCACTTCCATTTTATCCTACCATCTCCATGGTTCCCCTGAGCCTTGGGCTGAGTGATGCATGCTGGGATCTTGGCCAAGGCCAGGAGGCTAATGAGATATTAGTGTGCATTTAACTCCCACTGAGTTCACTTTCCTTTCTTCACCTTTTAATTTTTCTTCTCACTACATTCTGGTGCTCTGCTAATATTTAACCCCTACCCACCTCTTAAGGTGGGTTCACAGAGGTCAGTATGGTCTAAATTAATCAGCAGATATTAATTTAGAGGTGTAGAGGTTCACCTGGGTGTGTACTATGTCACTATGGAGATTTTCACAGTGACAGGCATGTTTTGGCCCAGTTATTCATGATAATAAATGGAATCTTGGCAGGCAATTGAATTAGCCCCTCGTGATTAGCTTTAATGAAGATTACACACCCCTGTGGTTAATGGGTATTAGAAAGGGAAAAGGAGTGTGGTGAAGCTTGGCACTGACACAGGGAAATACCAGGGCAATGCCATGTGTAATGTGACACATTTTACTGATTGTGTCTGCAGTGCATTACATTACAGTGCAAAAAGAAAAGGTCACAAATAGAGCCAAAGGCAGCACGCTGGTGAACAAATATTAAATCCATTTTGTGTCTGTAAAAAGATCCAAGGAACTGCCTCACCAGTAAGGGCTCCTGACCAAAGCCCACTATGTATTTGTGTGTATGCATGTTTCTGTGATTGCAGGTATGCTAAAACTGCTCAACTCACCAGTTGCTTTTCCATGTGTGTCGGACATGCGGGTCGTGGATGTTGTGTTTGTCAGCCTGCTCATCCAGGAAGTCAAACATGTATTTGATGGCCAGTGGCAGGGCGCTGCCTCGATGGGCCGTGCTGAAGATGGTCTCAAACAGGTCATCCACAAACTTCTGTAGTGTACCCTACAGAGGAGAGACAAGAGACATGGAAAACAGATTATATGAAGGTATTTTTTCATTAAATTACAGGAATAATGACAAGGGAAGCAATAACAAAACCAATTAAAGCTGCAAGCTGCATTGGACAGGCCTCCTCTGTGCGTGTCGGGGTTACTGGCGGATGCCGCTCCTTTCAGCCGTGCATTTGCGCGGGCACTGCAAATCATCACCATCGAAAAGTGAACTATGTGTTGAGTTCAATGATATCTCACACAAGACTCTACATCGTACAGTTCTTTAGCTGTGAAAGGGGGCGTGGCTAAAGCATAGGGGTTTGAGCCAAACCATGACCAATGGAAACGGAACTGTCTACTGAGTTCAATGATACCTCAATGATACATAACGCCAGTCTAGGCCTCCCTCCACTGGCTACCTGTCCGTTACAGGATAGATTTTAAGATTTCATTGCTTATTTTTAAGGCCTTAAATGGTTTGGCGCCATCTCACCTGGCTGATCTCTTATGCCATCATTCTCCAGTCAGAACGCTGAGGTCGTCAAATCAGCTGCTCTTGGATGTCCCTAGATCAAAGCTAAAAAATAAGGGCAATAGAGCCTTTGCAGTGGGCGCCCCCACCCTATGGAACAACCTCCCCACGCATATTAAAGCTGCACAGACCTTACAAACGTTTAAATCGCTGCTTAAGACGCACCTGTTTGCTGTAGCTTTTAACCCTCGTTAACCTGGATTCTGATGTTTTAAAGTGTTGTTGTTTGTCTCCCTGTGATGTATTTTGGTTGGAGTGATTTTTACACTTGTTATTTATGTATTTGACATCGACCCTGTTCAGCACTTTGGTCAACTGTTGTTTTTAAATGTGCTATAGAAATAAAATTGACCTCACACAATAGTGTATATTAAACGGGTCATTAGTTATAAATAAAGGGGCATGGCTAAAGCATAAGGGACAGGCCAAACAATCACCAATTAATTATGAACTCTCTGCTGAGTTCAATGATACCTCACACAAGACTCAGTATCACATGTAGACCACACATAATAAGTTTCATGTAAATCGGATGATGTTTGTCATATAAGGCAGATTTCCTGTTGCCAGCAGGGGGCGGTATGACCAAAAGTCAATTTTTACCTGGAGATGTCTTCAGTCCTTGACCCTTGTCAATTGTGAGAAATCTTGGGTGGATATGGTATGAAAGTTACAACAATTTCTTCGTTCATTGATAAATGCTCAAAATGGCTGCCACGTCACGCCCAGTGTTTGACAATATTTTCACCATACTTGATGCAACAGCCAATTTTGGTGAGTTGTTGAATATGGTAAGCCCCTCAAAAATGCAATTAATTTGCTGGAAGAAAGAAAGAAAGAAATAAAGAAAGAAAGAAAGAAAGAATAATAATTCCTTCAGTTTCAATAGGGCTTTTGCCGCTGTTGACGCTCGGGCCCTAATAATAGTGACTTATATGGAATATTAAAATGTAGAGTACTATAAAAAGCTCCAGTCTTTGTGAGGTTACAATTTCAATATGCTAAGGCAGTATCTATATTGAACTGGACCCAAAGAACCAGTGAATGAGATTTCACTTTTTTCACTTTTTGCAATATACCAATGCCTAAAGTTGACAGGCAGATTAGTATAAACTTGTGTATAGTTGTCCTGTGTGAGTTTATGAGTTGTGTCAGCCAGGCTGCGGTGTTAATGTGTGTGACTCCTATCTCACAGACCTGGTCCCTAAATCTGCTTGCAGCTTTGATGGGGAAATTGTTATTTCACAGCTGACGTTTAATAATATCTGGGAACAGGAGGCGCATCTCCTAAGCCTCTTTGTGCTGCAGGATTAGCTCCCACACTGCACCATTGACCCTAATTTGATTTAATGTTGGCGACTTTAAGGAGGGAAGGAGAACATTGAGGAGAGACAGAGTGAGAGAATCTAATCCTCTTGTAAAGAATGAGCTGATGGCATAGGAAAAGGCGAGAGCGAGGGATGGAAATGAAACGACAGAGGTTTCCTATCAGTAAAAGAGGTCATTGAGTGTGGCAGATGAGGTGTGTACAGGCACTAGCAAATAAAAATCCAATTTGGGTTGGAGCTGGTGACCGAATCACAGAGTCAAGAGAGGTAGAAGAGAGAATGCTGTTAGTCCGAAAATCACAGCTATAATTCTAATGTGGACCACATTCCCAACAGCTTATCGTTTTTATATTAAGATTGGAATTACACATTTCTAAATCAAGCCCACATGTCTTCCAAGTGACAGTCTGCATTAGGGGAAGGGAAGAACTAACATTTTGTGTGTGCATGCATTCGTGGGTGCAGTTAACACAAACTTGCGTGTATGCCTAAAATTGCTGAGGCTGGGACATTTATGTCAAGGGGGACTTGTGCATCAACACTGTCATCATAGGAGTCTCTTGTTCCCTGGTGGAGCTGAAACTGCCAACACATGCCCCCCCCCCCCCCCAACCATCTAACCTGTCATTAGACCTCTAAACACAATGTGTCATCTGAATGTTTTGATGCCATCTGCCTCCACATTGAAATGAGAGGAAAGCAAAAATCAGGACGTTGGGGCTAGCACGGAAACAGAAACAGAGAGATGAGGGAACATAACGCGTGAGGGATAGACGGACACACACACTCTTGAGTCTACAACCGAGGAAAGAAAATGCAACCCTTCCCAGTGCCCCTCCACACACATGAACACACCCTCTACCCACACTCAGTCAGAGTGATACTGATGGAGCTAATATGAGAGACGTCAGCAGCGTTGCCAGGGAGAGGTATTTATTGGCAAGGTGAAAGCCAAACACAGTCAATTACACTGCCTGTCTGTCTGTCCAATCATTTCTCACATGGAGAGATGGCCGGCCAAGATAAACTGGTTATTTCACAAAAACAATACATCTGGAAAGACGATGTGCTGTCTGCAGTCAGACACCACCTTCCTGCACTCTGAAATGGGATAATGGCAGGGAAATAGAGCGGCTCAAAAAGGCCGAGAGGTGACGTGCGCTTGAGTGTGGAGGGCTATATACAGTATGTGACATGGTGACAGCTGCTCCTGCATCCTATTTTGCTGTCTCCAGCTTGTTTGTGTATTAGTTTATTTCAAATGTTGCTTATTGTGTCCTGTTTCACAGACACTCTCATACCTCTCTTGCCCTGTTGTTGTCGCCATCTAGGTCATGGTGCTTTAATTAATTACCTGATTTTGCTCGTCTACCCACACATCTGCACATGCATTATTTCTCCAAAGTATAAACAGAAGAAAGTGTTCAATTCTTTGTCACAATTTGTTATTTCAGAGTGACAATGGATAGACAGGAAAGATGGGAGAAAGATGGGGGAGGACTTGCAGCAAAGGGCTGTAGGTCAGATTCAAACCCAGGCTACTGCAAAGGACTCATGGGGTGCACCCTCTTATTGGGTGAGCCAGAGGTTGCCCAGACTATGTCACTTTTATAGAAGAAATAACATTCTTTTCTAGAAAATAAAATTTTAAGTCATAGGAAATCAAATGCACTTTTCTTAGTTCATTACATTCACAGGGATTTCCCCGGTACAACTTTACTTACACTTGTACTACCAGTAGTTTTTGATGGCTTATGCTAGCTAATGTTGGCAAACTTTTTGTATCTGTATATGTGCATGTGTGTGTGTGTGTGTAAGGCACTCCGTTTCAGACTGCTGTCACTGCAAATTTACATCATACACACAGAACTGAGTTGATGTTCTCTATGTGAATTGCTGAACAAAGGCAGGCAGGGGATCAAAAAGATACTAAATGTTCCTGAATCAAAACATTACAGTCTGTATATTTTCACATCGTAGCCTCTCTTTATGTTTTACCTTCTTTGTATCTCTCTATCTCTCTGTCTGTGTCTGATAGAATAAATGTCTTGATGGAAAAAAAAAAGAGGGCGAAGGTGATATAGGAGTGAATTGGAAATTTGCATTCAGCTGTTGGATCAAAGTCACATTCCCCTCCAAACCAAATTAACTGCTTTTTTTCCTGGAGGCCATTGTCAGAAGGCACATTCAAAGAGACTCATTTTATAGCCATTTCTATTTTTGCCTGATAATTTTTTGTATTACAGAAACTCCTTGAGTAGCTTCATGGACCTTTTTACCTTTTTTGATATGCTGCCGCATCAACACAACAGCAATGAAAAGAGAAAACAAACAGAAATATCTATTTTCTCTTTCTCACCTGAGGGGATAGAAGAATACATTTGAATAATCTTTCCCACTGAAATGACTCATCCAAAGTAAATATTAATATTTAAATAAAGTGAGTGTTTTCTGAGTCATGTTAACAAAGGGTGAAGGTCATGGTGACCTTTTACCTGCTGAACTGCTTCAAGACAAATAATTTCCACATACAGTAGTTAAAATATAGAACTGTTGGGACATAGAGTTGAACTCTTTTCTTTTGCTTTTAAATCATCAGGGGTGGAGGAAGAACTGAATCTCAGTACTTTTCAGTAAAATTACAAATAACCATAGAAATATTTACTTTAGTAACAGTAGAAGTACCACAATGACAGCTCTACTTAAGTAAACTTATCTGATTTTAAATGTACTTTAAGTATTAAAAGTAAAAGTACAGTATGGGCTGTGGTATTTTAATTAAGTTAGTTTTAGGATAATGTAAATGTGCTTACCATCTGTGGCCCAATTTACATTCTGACTTACAATTCTGGTTATCTATCAGGGTGATCTACATGAAGCTCGACTTTGCATTATTTCCCCTGGGGCAGTGAATGCTGCGCACATTTATCTAGCGAGAATAAACTGTCTTGGACAAGTACATGGCTTCACAGCTGTGGAGGACCGGGAGTGTTTTTCAATATAAATATATGGGTTGTATATCAACCCTATGTTAACGGATGCTTCACATATGACCAAGCAGAGTATCAGGAACAGCAGCAGTTACAGTGTGATGGAAAGCTGTAGAAATGTAGTGGGGTAGAAAGTATACATAATTGATACAAAATGTAATAAAGTAAAAGTCAAAAGTATGCACTATTGATTCTCCTTAAGTACACATATGTGAAAAATGTACTTAAGTACTACCTTCCACCACTGTAAATCATACGCAAAATGTAAATGATTCAAATAAAGAGTGGCAGTAGCAAGAGAAATAAATTGCAGCATGACGAGAGATATTTTCTTGCTCACCTTGGTAGCCAGAAGTCGTGTCAGGTAGATCTCAGAGACCATCTTGCTTCCGCGGTCGCCCTCCTTCTGGTCTCCGTGCTCATGGTTCTTCACAAGGTGCCAAACCTTGACCCCACTCTCCAAGTCAGGAGTGATCATAGGAGTACGGGAACGCAGGCTATCAGGGCTTCCAGTGTACTTAATCATGTTCTCTGTGAAGTTCAACATGCATTAGTTCATTAGTACTGGCATAACTGATCAGACAACCACAATGTCCAATCAGTGTATGTTTTTCCTTCGAGCATCAGTTAAGCTTCTATTGGTTTGTAACTTCTTACTACAATATACAGTATAATGTGAATGTATGTCATTAACATTTATGTATACCTAAAAAGGTGTGTAAACTGTATGCTAAATTTAAAGCAAGATTTTGTTGTTTACTCTGCGATAAGATCATAAGACACTGAGAAGAAATAAGACACATTTAGATTTTAACCAAGGCAGAGTGTGAGGTAAACAAGAAGAAAAGAAAATACAAATCTGTCGCTTTACCAAACAGTCAAGGAAAGCCATAACCTGCATGTCAGTAACAGAATAGTTGTTTAGCTTGTGGCTTCCAATTTACAGGTCTGGGAGATTGCATATGAAACTTTTAGAAAGTGTACATGGTTCATTTTTCATGGCTTCTTCTCCCAGAGACAAGACATGGCATTGGCGGCTGACACAGAATCGAACAGTGTCAGACGAGATGAAATATGTATAGCCCACCCAATGGCCAGAGTGGCGGTGACATTTCCAAACACATGGCTCAATGAATGTTTACACAGTGTGAAAAAAATTGATCAGTGGGTGCGGTTTGGAGAGACGAGAAAAAAAAAGTATTTTTCACCGTGATGGAAATCAATCTGTCTAGAGAGAAAAGTGGGAGGAGTGTATGGGGGAGAGAGAGTTCAGGGAAAAAGAGACAGCTGGGGATATCAGATACAGAGAATGTGTGTGTATGTCTGCATGTTGAATGTAATTTAATTACAGCATGATCAACTGAAGGCCTGAATCTCTCATATAGATGTGTGGAGTTCCCCAAGATGCATTCTGGGGCCTCTTCTGTTTAATATCTACATGCTTCCACTGGCTCAGATTATAGAAATCAATAAAATAAGTTTCCATAGTTATGCGGACGACACAAATTTACATAACCTTATCGCCAGGGGAATATAATCCAATACAAAAATAGAGTAAGTGCATTGAACAAATTAACGATTGGATGTGCCAGAACTTTCCTAGATTAAATGAAAAACTGAGGTGGTTGTTTTTGGAGCAAAAGTGGCAGCTGATTCAGAACGCTGCTGCTCGAATCCTCACTAAGACCAACAACATGGATCACATCACTCCAGTTCTGAAGTCAATCAATTCTTTGAGTCAATCAATTCTTTGAGGGACAGGAAGCAAGTGTTTTCACTTGCTTCCTGTCCCTCAAAGAATTTATTTCAAAATACTTTTGCTAGTTTATAAATCACTAAACGGGTTAGGGACAAAATACATTTCTGATCTGCTGCCACACTATGACCCCCCCCCCCAGACCTCTCAGGTCGTCTGAACTAAACGGGGAAGCCGCGTTCAGTTTTTATGCTCCTCATATCTGGAACAAACTCCCAGAAACCTGCAAGGCCGCCTCAAAGTCATTTCATAAACTGCACTGTGACTTTTACTCTCATATTTTGTTGTTGTTTTTAACTTCTCTTTAATGTTTAATATAAAGCACTTTGAATTGCCCTGTTGCTGAAATGTGCTATACAAATAAAGCTGCCTTGCCGGGTATAGGAGTGGGGTAGTGCATTCATTTTGTTTTAAAGATTTATTCAAGATGTTAGAAAGCTGAGGGTGATGCAGAGTCAGGGATACACATGAGAGAGATTTCTGGGTGGATTCTATTCTGATCCAGCTCTACACAAAGGAGGTGTTATTTGTCTGGGGTTTCTTTGATGGAAACATTACATCAAAGACACACTGTCCTCACTGTCTGACTCAACATGTTACTGCGTTTGTCTTAATATCTCTACTTATTCCACAACTTTCTCTCCTGCTTCACTTCCTCCCCCTTTTCAGCAGCTATATTAAATTTCACCTTCTGTCTTTCTTCCCTATCTGGCCATTGTACTCACAGAGAGTTCAAAGTCACTCACAAGTACCACACCTGTTGTAAAGTGGATCACACTTGCGTTTGAAGTTAATCCCTTAAAAAAAAAAAAAATTCATGGAGGGAGCTATTCCGGGCCTCCACCCTCCCTTTTCTGTTGCGCCATTCACCTTGTCCTATCTGGTCTAATTTGGAGCCGCAGAAGTGAGGTGAGAGTGTATGGAGATGAGGAAATGCTAATAATGTGGCACCACATTTGATGTGTCTGAAGTGTTTGTGGCTAGTGAGGCTGGCCCTTTGATCAGCATCTAACTTGATGGTTTCTTAGGTTTAAGGAGACGTGGAGCAGACGGACAGGCGGAATAAACACTGGCACACGGAAGGATGGGAGGACACACTTTGGAGTCTGAAGAGGCCAGAACAGCAGATGAAAAGTCTATTTGGTCTCTTGTTATGTTTTAGAAATCCTTTCAACCTCTCTAAAAGTGTTTCTTGTCTTTTTTGGTCTGTCCGTGTTGTCATACAGGGTCCAGTGGATGCTTGTCAACAGATGGTGGGAGCATCCACTGCTGCGGGATCAGATAGTTTTCACCTCCCCCATACTTTTTTTAATAATAGGTATTTTATAGACAGATATTTTATATTTGTATTACTGTGACTGGATTGACTGAAATTACTTTTACTACTAATTACTTTTTCCTTACTGTATATCATATACTGTATGTAGTTTCTACTGGTGTGCCTGGTCTTAGGTAGGTTGGGAAAGTGTCTCTCTGACACGGACACAACTGAAAAATGTACAGAAATGTGTCGGCTTACCATATTTACTTGCAGAAGTTCGAGACACAGTGGAGTTGTTAACTGAATTGTAGGCTGTAACTTGCTTGGGAACCAAGGCCATTACTGCATTATCAGGTACCTGAAAAAACAGACACACATGTATTTATGCAAATTACAAAAAAGCCATTTGCAGAGTTTATTCATTTGTGCAGATTTCTAACACAACCCATCAGAAAAACCATAGATCACTCTGTTGGTGTCATTTTCTATTTTTTCATGTGGGTAAACAGAGAATATTGTATTACCCTTATGTGCTCTATTCAGCTCACACATACATATGATGACTGACAGGAGGAGGGAGAGTATAGTAGGGCATCATACAGGCCTGTGTGAGAAGGGATATCCCACAGTCTCTATTCAATAATACCTTTCCTCTAGGGTTGGGAAGTGTGTGTGTATTTGAGAGTGTGCATATGTAGGTGTGAATAATAAAATAGTGTGTGTTTGTGTGTGTTTAAATGAATGAATGAGTCAATCGCCAGTCAGCCAAACGGGTTACAGATTTCAATTAACACAACTGGGATGTACACAGTCCCAGCTGTGTGCACACCCACACACCCACAAACACGCACGCACACACACACACAATACACCTACTCTGCATAATTTAGCCATCCGTGCTGCAGAGTAAGGCAGGGTTAATTAAAGTGATCTCTATCATAGTGTGGGTGGATGGGACAGGGAATGAGGACCAAGGGCCTTTTGTACATATACGTGTGTGCGTGAGCCGGGACCTTATTAAGATGATATCAATATGTCACCTAGTCACTCAATCTTTTCCCTATGCATTATGTTTATACTATTGTAAGCAGGAGGCCCACAGGGCAGATCTTTTTATTCCTTTGTGTTGAGGCCCCAACTCTCCTACACCCTTGCCAAGCTTGCTTCCTGATCACTGCCCTTAAATGGTGAACGGATATAAAACAAGCAAAGCACAATGGAACATAATGAAAAGAAGGAGTGGCATTTGGGAAATAACATTTGGAGGAGAGGATAAAGACAGAAAGTGAGGCACAGTTTCCTGAAAGCGAGGAGGAAGAGAGAAATGTCATTATGGGAAGAAATATTTGATATGACAAATACCAAATCTTTGCTTGTATTTTTTCCTGAACAAGAAATCAAAAGTTTGTGCAAAGATTGTAACTGAAGGCAGAGTGAATGGATGAATTATGCTAGTGGCAGATCAAACTAGATTAGTTTTATAAAGAAGAGCACATGATTCTACTGAGTGTGTCTGGTTGGTCATCTTAGCTTCTATTAAGACAAACATTATTTGGATAACATGTCTGGAGGGCATAAATATAACAGCACATCCGGGTTGGCAGACGTGACATCAATCAAGTAAATCAATGGATTTGATTAGGAAAGCGGCAAGCTCTTCAACAAAATTATTAATAGATTTAACATTTAAATGAAATAGAGTTAGAAAAACAAGAGTGTAAATGTTAAGGACGGAATTGCAGATGCCCTTGACTGAAATCTGAATGTGTTCATGGCATCACCCTCCCTTCCTTAATCTTTGCGTAGCCTCCTGACAAGATTTGACTGGATGGGAGTGTTTCCCTTTTTTTGGGTCTGTCAAGGATAAGGCGCTCTAATTCCCTGCCCTGAAAAAATGAATTCACTTCTGTCTTCATTATCTCATCTCAGATTCAAATCAGCTCCCTAATCCATTCCACCCGTGCCTCGTACTCCAAGTCTGTTGACACTTTCTGATGCTGACATTTAATTTAAGCACCACGCAAACTGCTCTTGGAGGGGACAGTAGCTGCTTGCTTAGCTGCTCAAATTATTAACACCATGATGACTATGCATGCATGTTTTACCATCCAGTCTAATTCTGGTTGGCTGGATGGACAGTCACTACTCTTGAGGCACAAAACAATTTCGCAGATCCATGATTGTCTGACACTCAGCATAAAAGCATTTATGTGTTTAATAAATTAAATTCTTTGTATTTTGTGCACACGTTCATGTTACTGCCTGTTAAAAATGTATATATTCCTTACTTTACCTTGTGCTATCATTTGCCTGCATACTGTATAGTACCTTGTGTGTCTGTGACCACTGATGTGGCCGGGACGTAAGGTTTTATCTCGAGCCCTCGTCCCCTCTCAACACACAAGGGATTACTTCCAAGTGTCACTTGTCCATTAGATAGTTTTGGAGCTAAGTGCATATCATCAGGTCATACAGCTTTATAAGTGAAATGGTGGAGGGGAGTTGAGAGGGCATCAGAGACAGCTACACATACTATAGAGTGAGGGATTATAGGTGGTAAAAAATACATTTCAATTTCAAATCAGGCCTTTGTGCTTGGTTTCAATTTTCTTTTCTTAATGTGTCACAATGATGTGTTTCAGCATTGTGTTTGTGTACATTGGCTGTGAAAAAGGGATGCAAGCAAGATGTATTATATCCATGATCCTGGATGCTAAGTCTCTGCAGACAGCAATCTTTTAAACTTCTTCCTTTTACTCTTTTCTCTGTGAGATCCAAAACCTTATGAATCCTTTGTATTTCTAAAACTTTCAGACTTTAAAATTGTACTTAAATATGCAAGTTTAACACATATCTATCAATGTCTGTCCTTTTTTTTTTTTTATTTGAACTGCATGTGTGTTTCAGTTTGTGGGACGACCTCATGGACGTTATGGAATGGACAGAACAATGACATCAAACAGAGCCATAATATCATTAATTTTAAAAATAGATTAAAGAAATGAATACTTGACCAATACAGAAAGAAATAGACTGAAACACAGGAATGGAACTGTAATGTAAAGGTTGTATATTATTGTATTGCTGTAAGTTATTGTAAGACCTGAGAGATTGTATGCTGTATTTGCATATCTATTTGTTTTGTAAAAAATATGACATTGTGAAGTAGGGGCAGAACCTATTAAGCTGTACGCTTCCGTATGCTCTTTCTCAAACTTATTATCTTTTTGGTCTTTGGAATATTCTGATTTAGTTTTAATTTTGTGGTTTTAATCATTTTTTGTTTTCTTTTGTAACATTGTTTATTGTTAGATAAATAATAATAAAAAATGAAAAAACTATCAGGGTAGGTAGTTTAGACAAAACATGGATCCCAGGGAAACATACTTTGACTCAAGTTCTTTAACACACACACACACACACACACACACACACACACACATACATACATACATACATACATACATACATATATATATGCGTGTGTTAAAGAACTTGAGTGTGTGTTATATACTGTATGTATGTTGTTATATATTGAGACTGTTAGTTTTTTTTTCTTTTAGGCAACATAAGCGGGTTGATGTCCACATTTGAGCAGATACAGTCATAGTCTTACCTGGTAATGGTACAGCATATTCAATCTCTTCCAGTCACCTTCGATCTTAGTGGTGACGTCTTCATCCTGCAAGATCATGCGCTGTCCCCGACCCTGACGCCATTCTGCAATTGCAAGGGAGGGGAAAAAAAGTCAAGATATTATCAACTATATTTACAAAACACTACTAAAATATTTCCTTTTTACTCTTACATATTTTGCAAAGATAAACTCACAAAAATCACAAAATCTTGGCATTATTTTTGGTGTGCTGATATACCTTTGGTACAAGAAACAATGCATTTCCACCTTTGGATAATTCAGACAGATTGGGTCTAAAGTTGCAGCGACATTCAATATGTCAAGTATGTTGTGTAACTGGGAGTAAGAACAGGTTGAAACGTTCTAGTGGCACAACTTCTACCTACAGGCATCTTTATCTTGTACCTAATTCTATCATTCCCATTATGTATAGTGACAACCTAATTCTCCCCAAGGATTAAAAAAAGGTTACTTTGTAATGTTAACCTTGTAATCAACACCAGACAAAGCATTACAAAATAAAGAAGAAACCATCACTTTTTTCTAATCAGTCTGCCAGAAAACTTGTTGTCATTATCTCCATCTTCTGCAGCTTTTTGTTGCTTTCTTTATAACAATTGTCTCACATTGTCATGGAATGCCTGAATAGAATCAAAAAGAGGGGAAAAACTAACATCTTAAGAGTAGAAGCAAAAGAGAAAGGCAAAGAGATGTAGAACTAAAAGAGAAATGGCACACGTGAGAGACAGTAACAAAAAGCAAATTAAATGAATCACCAAATCTACTCTTTTTAGAATCAAGTTCTCCCTCTTAACTTCTTTCCATCTCTTCTGCTGGTGCGATCGATGGGTGTGATTACAGCTGCATGCCCAGGGCTTATGCACTTCTTTTTCCATTTGCAGCACTGGCTCTTATGATCTGCTCTCTGAAGGCACTATTGGTCCCTGCTCTCCCTTCTAAGCCCCCTGCCTAGCTGCTCTTATTGTTATTGCTGGAAGCTTTGTTAGAAGCACACCAGCCTCATATCCATGGCAGCAGTATATGGAAAAACTAGAAAGCCGCAAACGACACAGATTGCAGATCACCTCATTCCCATACTTTTCAACAAGTAACATGCAGTGCATGTGACAGTGTCTTTTATTTTAACATGCCACAGTTTACATTACATCTGTGCAACCTCAGCACAAAACAATCCAAAACTTTAATCGTAACATCTCACAATACCCCAGCAACATTATCATAAGTGAAAAAGGAAAGTCATCTCAAAAACAAACAAGCAGATGATTCCTCTATTC
Organism: Etheostoma perlongum; assembly: GCA_026937815.1. NCBI lineage: Eukaryota > Metazoa > Chordata > Actinopteri > Perciformes > Percidae > Etheostoma > Etheostoma perlongum. Next base: position 15,314,311 of record CM049393.1, on the reverse strand, counting down.
TTTCTGTTGACATCATGGGCTTCATGAATATGTTATTGTGTCTGTGCTCCTTGCTGGGCTTCACACTAGCGTCAACCACCGTTATCTCCTATTTTGATCACAAACAGAAAAACAAAGCAGCAATCACTGTGGTGTATGATGAGGCCTGTCTTTGGAGGATAGACCAGAATGGCATCTGAAATAAATATTCTCCTGTTGTTCTTGTCTATACAGTACATCTTCCCATAAAGATGCAAATGAGCGCCCGTCTCCAGTCGAAGCTCAGTAAACACACGAAGAAATGAAAAAAAGAAAGGAATAAATAAAAGTATAAACTTGGTGTAATCCAGAGCAAACTGAGATTACTCAGAGTCCCCAATCCAGTGGTCGCTAAAGTAGGTGTGTATGTGTGTGTGTGTGTGTGTGTGGACTTGCATTTTAAACTCACACACAGCCAAAGAGATAAGGTTTTTAGGGAGTGTATGGAAGCTGATGGTGAGGAGAAAGGCTGAAGGTGACCTTTGTACTCCACAGAGATGCTTGGCACACATTTGCTACCGCTAACACACACACACGCACACACACACACGCACACACACGCACAATCTAACAATCAACATATATAGACAAGACCAAGACATGCTAATCACAACAGCATGACTTGCAAATTAAACAAATTTCACGTTGGATACGTACTGTATACACATGTTCTATTGTAAGATTGCATTTACTCATCCTCTTTCTCTTACTCATACTCACAATCATACACATACAGAGCGAGTGGCCAGCTAACTGACAATTTCCAATTTCCTTTCATAATAAAACAATAACAGAACAACACATCCTGCCCAATGGGAGCAATAAAACAATTTTATCCAGGAGTGTCGTCAAAAGGCTAAACCAATCTCTTCACTTAGCTATCACACAGGCATATAGCCCATCTTAAATCTAGGGTTGGTTATAAATATGCTATTACAAACACACAACAGGGGCCTGGAAAATCCATCTGACAATATTAAACCATAAAAAGCACAGTACATGGTGCAGAGACAGCCTGTAGATATTGGCATACAAACAATCATGGATAATATTGTGTTCACATGCATGCATGTTTGTGTATATGTACTGTACACAAACATACACACAAGCTGTACCAAACCCCCTTATCACTAGATGTCTTGCAGAGAAGGTATATCATTGCACCCTTTCCTGGGAGTAGTTTGCAAATATATTAGACCCAAGTTGGATACAACTGACATACCTAAGAAATACAATTACACAACTCAGGGAAAACAACTACAGACTTCAGTTGCTCATAGGGGTCATAAATAGCAACAAAGGCATATATTCATATAAGTCTTTCAAACAAATCCTACCCTACTCTGAAAGAAAGAAAGTAAGAAAGAAAGAAAGAAAGAAAGAAAGAAAGAAAGAAAGAAAGAAAGAAAGAAAGAAAGAAAGAAAGGGCACTAGAGAAATGATTTTGTAGGGAAGAGATCACTAAGCGTCTCAATTGATTAGCTAATCAATCATCTGACTAAGACGCTAGTCGACAAGAGAGTCGATCAATGGGAAGATTAGGGAGGGGAGAGACCAATCTCAGACATCTGAGACAGGATGTCAAGTCTCCCGAGGTTGACAAGAAAGCTACTTCTCTATATCTAAGAAGACTTGTACTTTTTAAGAGGGCTTGGAGGGGTGGGGAAGCCTTGGTAAAAATTAATGAGTGTCTAAGTTCAGGCATATAGGTGGGAAACACTGCATGGTTAGAAATGTTTTGACAAGCTGTTTGTAAATCATAAAAAATAAAACTATGAATATCCCATTTTACCACGCATAAAACCATAAAAAGGGCATAACTTTTCAACAGCCAGTCTTGACAGGAATAGACGGAAAAACATTATTTAAATATAACAAAACAAAGATTTGTACCCAGGTCCATGTCGGAGGCTTTTAGACGGTGGGAGTGTGGGACGTTCTTGTAGATGGCATCCAGAATCTTCTCCTTCACCTGGCTGATGGTATCACAGTTTAACACCTTCACCTGGATCTCTGGGCTTTTCTCATTCTCTGGATGGATGCAGTTCACCACCTAAGCAGAAATAATCACAGAACTGCCATTGTAAGGTGTAGCCTCAAATCGGTGGTATTATTTTTAATTCACCTTAATTATCCAAAGACTCATAAAGATTGCGTATTGGACTGGTGCTGTTCTAGTTGCAAATAACCTTTGACCCAACCTTTGAGTTAGCTTCTTTTTTGACACACACACACACACACACACACACACACACACACACACACACACACACACACACACACACACACACACACACGTGAGATTCAGCTCGGCCTAGCAGGCCACAGACAGATGTACAGAGCTAGACAAAGTGTCCCACACTGAGACACACATGCTGCCTTCTTGTTTTCTTTCATCCTCTAATATTTTAAGTTTAACAACTATATTTTTTAGATTCAATGCTTTTTGAAGTTGCTCTAAATTCAAATCTAAGTGTTTCAGTGATGTTGTGTCCATCAATTCAATTACCTTTGTTTTACAAATCTTAATTGAAACATAATTGATCATTAAATTACGTTAAATGTTAAATTTGATAATTTAATCCATTCTATTTGAGCGTCTTCAGCTCAGAAAACTTGAAGTGGTGCCCTATTTTCACGAGTGCAAATGATTATTAATTTATTAGTGATAAAAGATTAATATCCAATATTAATATCTGAAATCCAATACAGGTGTAGATTATTTACGCTACAAAGGGGAGTCTGGCAGCAAACTGCCAGTGAAACACATACTAAGTATAGACTTTTGTTGTTTTAAAAGACAACCTTTGTTGTATTTTCCATGTAGAAAATATATTGTTTGTGTATCGAAAAGATAAAAACATGTTTCCAAGTGCAAAGGATAAAGTTTGATATATCTAATGCGTGTTTAATCTTTTGTAGAGAAAATGTATGTGTTTTATGTGTAATGTTGTTTACAGCGTCGATTGGTACTCAATGGAACTGAAATAATGTTGTCCTCGCCAAAGGGCCTTTGAATGAATTGCAGGAAAAAAGGTCATTCATCAGGGAAACTGCTTTTTCCTCAAAGCTTGAAGAGAGACAGCAATGTGCTACCTTAATTGCTGAGCAGTACACCAGCTAATTATACTATTATTAGCATATTCATCAGTACTGTCTCCAGGTGTTTGTAGATTTACCCAAATGTAGCACAAATACACATTACAAACTAGAGAGTTATGTGTTATCATATCTAAAAGTATGGTTTCTTGACATGGTATATTGTACCACTGAAAAAGGTGGTAAGTGGAGTATTGGTGTTTCAGTTGTAAAAGGCCAATATGAAGCAAATTTCCAGGATGTTTTATGGTTTTGTCCCTATCACAGTTCACAATGGACATTGATATAGTATTAAACAATCTGTTTCCCAGAAAGCAGAGTACAAACAAGAGACAAAGGAAAGACAGGAGGACTTAACAGTGTCAGATTTCCCCTGTGCAAACAAACATGTCAGAGTTGAGGGAAGATAACAACAATTCCAGAAGAAGGAGAGAGATTCAGCATCCGACATATACACATGCATAGTCTCTTTCCTTCCTTCCCATCCCAAAAAGCCTTGCTCGTTTTGGTGACAGCTCCAGTGAGGTCGCCACTCCTGTGCCCCCTGCATGTCAAGCGTGACAACGACAACTTTATGTGCCGTTGCTCATCTTATAACCGACAACCCATAACAACCCTTTTTCTCTCCTCCGGTCCCTGAGAGCATATTAAGTGTCCCCGCTTAGCCCTTAGACCCCTGGGCCAGTGAACCCCTTACCAGCGTCTTGTAGTCAATCTGTTGTCTGATGAGCTTGTCCTCACTGAGTGAGTAGCGTGCCTCTCCTGTGATGGAGTCAATAGGGCCTTTCTCCATCTGCTGCTTGATGGCACAGAAGAGGGAGAAGAGAGGTTCGCCTGCACACTCCTGCAAAGAGATTTAGAGAAGAGAGCAACAGAGAAATAAGTTGGGAGGGAGGAAGAAAACTTGCCATTTCTACACTTGACTCACTGATATCAAAGTTTAAGATTTTGTAGTGTAGTGTAGTGCTTTTGTGTTGTTTTCCAGGCTGCCTTTCCTCCAGAGTAACTAATATCATGTCCTAAACTTTATCGTTCTCCTAAATTAAAGACAATTGTACCACCTATCAAAAAATAAACTTTGCTGAAATGAAACCAGTTTGGCGAAGATTTAATAGATAAACAGTGAAAATATAATACAAAATGGAATCTTCAATACACCATCTTCTTCCCACCTGAAAATACTGTTGTTTATTTAACTGAAGAAATTGGCCTTTATCTTGTGTTTATTTCCCTCCCTGCTGCAGTAAAGCGGTGAGTGGAAATATTGAGGAGAAAAAAAGAATGATGTTGAAATTTCTTTGACTCAAGGCAGGAGTTGTGGATCTTGCTTTTAGTGAATAGTTGCGCCCTATGGAGTAGGTATGCCTCCTTAATGGTACATTCATATTAGCATACATGCTAGCTGAAAAAGGACAACACATTCTAATGAATCTTACAGATAATTCTGACAGGAATACTGGCTTTTAATGAAGACTAGTAAATGCAAAAAATATTTTTGAATACTATAACAACAATAGTAATATTCATGTTGCAAATTATACCTTAAATCTGAGCTCTGCTTTAGTTCAAAGTTTACATTACTGCCATGAAGAAGTAGACGTCTTTGTTTATTTTTGAGGAAGTTTTACAGCCCCAAAAATACACGAGAGAACTAATGATGTCAATCACAATTCCTTGCTTATCCAAGTATATCTTTGTACTTATCTAATATTTATCTATTAATACTTATTACTTATCTTAGTATCCAATCAATTTGCAAATTAAAGCGTAAAAACGTTGAGGATAGAACTAAACTACTTGTGGAGCTTAACTGTTCAGTAAAGTTGAAAACAAATATTAGAGGTACCTTCAGAAACTTGTAGAGGAGGAATGTAAACCAGTTTGTCAGCATTTTCTCTGCAACAGACTCAGTCCTGCAAACATATAGACACAAAGCACATAATGATCATATGATCCCCATGCTCTCATTACCATCATAAATATTTAACGTCATCATACAGTATATTCTACTTAAATGATGTCCGCTGCTAATGAATAGGCTTTCGTTACGCAAATAATTCCAAAGACTAGAATTGAGAGAGCCTTTGCTCATATGATGGCCTTTGAGACAATCTTTCAACTGGCTTTTATGCTCAGGCACGCCAAGGGCAGCTCGTCTGCGGCAGCGGGGATTTTAATATGAGGAAAAGCAATTAAAAGCCTTTATTTGATCCCAGTGGATTGATGTCGTTAGGGGCTGGAGCAGCTCTGTAATAACACTGGCCTCATTATCAAGCACTCCCTTGCCTATTCACTGGACTAACACTCGATCCGTGCACAATAGAAAGTGAATGAATACATCTCCCTCTCTTTTTCCGGCTGGCATCCATGCTCCACTGGAGTGGCAAAATGGTGTGTCTCCACGTTTGTGTGTGTGTGTGTGTGTGTGTGTGTGTCTGTGTGTTGGCCCGGGCCAACAGCGTGATTGATTCTGTGTGAATGACTAATCTGCATACATAATAACAACAGCAGTGGTGGTGAGGGGAGAAAGAGGAGAGGAGAGGATCGGATATCCTTTGAAAACAATCTTCTTGACCAGCAGCATGGGTGTGTGCTTAATCTGTCAGAACACCTCATACACACACACCCACACACCCCTCCCTCTGCTTTCAATGAGCAACTACCATAGGCATCAATATTTCAGGATTAGTGTTCTATGTGTGTGTGTGTGTGTGTGTGTGTGTGTGTGTGTGTGTGTGTGTATGTGTGTGTGTAGGTTTTGTTCCGTGTTTCAGCTGCCACCTGCAGGCCTCCCACCTTTCACCATTCAGACAGCCTCTTTAAGGGGCTCCACACTGAGACACGAAGGGGATATAATGTCCGCTGTGCCAGTGGGCTGGCCTGGCACCCCCCGCCAACACTGGCACAACACCTGGGGGGGATTAACTTCCTTCCTCTCACTGTGTCCGCACTTTTATATTGCCGCTCCTCCCGCCCTTCCTCTGTCCACAGATCTAAAGGTCAACAAGGTCACTTTTCATCTTTTCTTTCATGTGTACTTGCTGTCTTCCTCCCTCCCTCCCTCTGGTTTCCCCACTCTGGATCCTGAAATCATACAAACTTCCAAATCCTCTCCATTTCTACAAATGTAGTCCATCTATCAAAGGGATGAAAGAAGCATGGAGAAAGGAGGAGGTGCACAGGAAAGAAAGGAGGGAGGGAGCAGTGGGAAAGGAAAATGAATGCAAAGAAATGGCTTGGCTGAGTCTTCCCTGCCCTATTATTCTTTTAAACTTCTCTTTCCTTAATCACTTCCAATAGATTGTGTTTTTGTGTGCCTGTGTAAGTGGACAAGTGTGGTGCTGTTTTAAGGCTAGCGTGCAAACAGCACAAATTAATCCCACTGTGTATGTATTGAGAAATTACCATGTGTGCTGACTTTATTGTGTGTGTGTGTTTCTGGCAGAAGGTGTCGGCCCTGCTGTAATAAGAAGTCTTGGCACCACCTCGCCAATTTGCTTATGCTCATTCTCGATCACAGCACAGTGTATTGAGAACAAGGATACAAATGGCACTGTGACAGAACTGCTTTAAGATCTAAATTTGGTATTACAAGTTTCAAAATAATGTTTTACAAACCTCTCCGCAGCTTCTATTCAAAACACAGTGCAACCTATGTTTGGGTTAATGCAATGAAATGTGCCGTGGCGTGTTGGCATTGTCAGCCTTGCCTACTTGGCAGCTGGTCAGAGGGGCAGTGGGCATTGAGAATGATCTAGAGCAGAGGGGACCTGGCAGTGCTTAGTTCCCCCTGATTACCGAGGTAGGGTTGAAAGGAATTTGTGCTTCATCACACATTTAACATTTTGGTCGGCCATTGCTGCCAGTAAAATGTATTTGTGTATCTGTATAAAATGGCCACTTTCTGAAAAACTGTTCCTTCCTGGAGAACTGTGAATCTTTGATAGTAGATGTGAGCATAAAATCTACCACAACAAAGCCACCATGATACAGTTCTACTGTAAATAATCCTGCTCTTCTTTGCCCATCTAATAATCAATCAAAATAATAATAATAATTCTGTCTCTGCCTCTGTCCATTTATGTCAAATGTTTACCAGTAATAAAAGTAGCATCTCCAAATGCTTATTTTACCAACAATTTCTCACATTTAAGATGATGCAACCAGAGTGTTTTTTATGTAATGTTCCGTTATGTTAAGCAACATAAAAAAACAAAGAGATGAAAAAGAAGCAAAGGAACCTGTATTAACCAAACATGTAAAAGAGCACAGCTTCAGATCAGAAATTACTTTACCTCCTGGTGAGGAAAATTGGTCATCATATGTGTCAAACACTTTCACAGTGACACCTAACTGCGGACAGCGACTTGTTGATGCATACATGCACACGTAGACATTTATTATTTCTATTACTCACACCTAAACAAACACATTTTTTCTTTCACCAGAGATATTCTTACACTTAAACAAGGGGCATTTTTACCCTGTGTGATGATTGTGTGTCTGCGTTGGAGCTAAAGCAAGGTTGTAATCAACGCAAGACCATATTAGGCTTTCATATTTTGAACAATAACAACTGCAGGCAAACTAAACTTAAGGCTATGCATGATGGGATGAGGGATGGTGGCAGGGGGAGGCGAGTGAGAGGTGGAGGAATGGAGAGAAGAGTGAAGATACAGGAGGAAAATGCAGCAAGGAATACGACAGATGGTTGTGGAAGGCTCTCGTTAGTTAGCTTGCCTGGTGGTTGTGTTTCAGAACAGGTTGAGATGGAACAGATGGAATGATGTGTGTTTGTGTGTGGAGAGACAGGAAAAAGACACACACACGTACACACACACAGACTTCTTGGAAGAGGAGGCAGTGGGTAGCCATGCTCAGATGCTGTGCCAGAGACACCCTGCTTACACACTTTAAGCATTGATTTAGCAATCAAGAAAACAGGGGAGGGGAAAAGGAAGGGAGTGTGAGCTGGGAATATAGATTGAGAAAGCGGGTATAAGAAGAAGAAGAGAGAGATAAAGATAGTGAGGGGGGTGCCACCAGTTGCACACGTTTCAGAACTGAAGACAAATAGAGGAGAGAGTGGTGTGAAGTAAGCAGAGGCAGGTAGTGAGGGAAAATAACACTCAAAATGAGCAAATGTGGTGAAAGAAAATAGAAAAAAAGGGAAAATCACACAGAAGAAATTAAGGGGAAGACGAGAGGTTGTGGTGCTTCTGTATCTTTACAGACAAGATCAAGCTTAATCTTTATCACCTTATGCTTGTGTATCTGGGCAATTTTCAGCTGCTATACAAGGACACGCCAGTCAGCCCACACTATAGGGGCTGACTAGGGCGTAGCTTTCTCACACTGCCTCATCAGATCTGAAATGCATGCTGGGATGTTGAAGGACTAACACGCACATCAAATAAGGAAGAATGAGACAAATAAAGTGGCAATCACAATCATGTGTATGACAAATAGGCAATCAAACTGCATGTGTATTTGTTGTAAACATGTGCTCTCTCTCCAGTGCTGGCTGATTGCGATGGCGTTTCCGCTAGGTTTTCCTACTCCCTCACCTTTGATGACAATGGAGGAGGAAGAGAAAGAATGTGGAGTGAAAGTGTGATCCAAGACAGTGTTTGTATTTGGACTGTGCTTGAAGAACAGTTGTTAGTGTGTTCTTAAATCACAATCAAATCCAACTCTGACAAGACATAAATCAACATTATGTAGGTATAGCACATACAAGGCACTGGTGAGATTGACCGTCAGTGATCAAAGGGCTGATTTCACTACTTGCCTTCGATGGCCCAGCAGTCAGCTTTCCTTGGTGACACAGCTTGTGTGTCTTCATTGTTCTTGACTACCTCTCCCTGTCTCTGCTGTACATGCCATCTCTAGTGTTGTATCTAGTCCCAGGAACAGCAGTTATTCCATTGTTTAGTAGCTGCACCATGCTTTGTGAGCTTTGGTTGCAATTAATCATGCCACCTGCCCAGACAGTATTAATCTCTCTATGCATCACCAAGTAGCGTCTAAACATGCTTTCATGAGATGAATATGCCCATTGTCTTCTGGATAGTACGAGGACAGCATTCATTTCAGTCCTCTTCGCATAATGTATTCTTGTTGTATTTGTGTAGATTTACTAGAAGAGAGGAGGTTTTAGCCGGAGGGAAAATTTTAATCTTAATTGAAACGAGGAAGACAAATTAATTTGCCTGTCAAATTATCTGGGGATGTCAAGACTTGACCTACGACCCCCAAGCAAAACGACATACAGTACCATGTGCATATATCACACACACATTCACATAAACAGCTGTGAGGAAGCTTACGGTTTACTTAAGTAAGCATAATCATCCCATTTGCCAAACACCGCGGGCAGGAAGCATAATCACATACAGTGCCATGTTCAAGTGCATGCCATTAAAGCTCTGACTACAAATCCAAGGAAGTGTAAGCTTTCACAAGTCTCCCTTTTTCATAAATGAGTATTTTAATTTCCTCATGAGCTATTCACTGCTAATTAATCATAATTATTTTCCTAATGATGTGCATGGCTATGCACTCTGGTGTCTCTGAGACAGAGCCAGCAATTCAAGGTCACAGGAGTTAATCCAAACATGTTACAGATACAGACATAGGCACATAGAGAGTAACATATCTTGTCCTTAATAGTAAGTAAAAATGTGGCAGTTGTTCAGTGTTTAAATATGCAGCTTAGACTTTTTATAAGTGGGAACAAGAAGGAAAGAAATTTGGTTAGACAGTTGCAGTGCAGCAAAGCAATTACATCAAAAATGGTCACTACCAGCTGTGTTCTTTTTAGCACTTGTTGGACAGTGATTGGAGTAAAGTTAATCTCTGCACTTCTTTCTTGTGCTTTGTTCTCACCTGCGGAGCAGCAGCTTGGGGTGGTTCTTGCTCTCAAGGTTGCGGTCTATGAGGTCGGACAGCAGGTGCTTTAGGACATCAGTGGCATACTCCAACTTGCTCTGCAGCACTGTCATGATAAGTGAGGCCACGTTGCCACGATCCCTCATGGAGAAACCACGCTGGGCCTCAAGAGTGCGAATAAAGCACAGCAGGAAGACCTTGTTGTTAATGAGCTGGCCGAAGAGCTTCAGGCCTTTCTCCACTTGCTCCTGGCGGTAGCCTGGCACCTGTGAGGAATTTGACGGAGACACATTAAAAATAAGGGAGGTAAAAAAAGTACAGATTTGTGTGGCACATTCAAGGCCATGTCATATAGACCCAATTAGTCATCAGTTCAACTAATTGTAATATTAGCTCTCTGACTCCCTAAGAAAATGCTTTAATCTTTAGAAATATATGGTAGTAATATATAAAAGTAATGTATACATTCACCTTTATAAATGAGGATGGAAAGAGAGAAAGAAAGAAAATGAGAGACAGAAAAAATGATCCAGGGAGATGAGGAGTTTAACATCTTCCAGCTTTTGTTATGTTTAGTCTGAAGGTTGAGAATAAAGGCAGGAAAACACTAAGCCTCTTAAGGGAATGTATATTATTTTGATGGTGCTGTGTTCCACACTAATGCAAGTAGAAAGGGAGCGCAGTGATGTGAATTCCCCTCACCTGAGCCCAGATTGTCCCTGCACCATTTATACTAGTCACTTGACGCACATGCTTTCCTTTTCATTTATTTCATAAAAAGTACCTATTGAGGTTATGTTTTTTTTTTTATCTGTCAAGAGCACTTGTGGTAAGACAGCATCTCTTTGTACCCAATGCAGCTGTCAACCAGCATATGTTCTGTCTTTTACCTTTCCTGGAGGAACCCTTTCTAATCTGCTGGGAGCTATTGTTAAGTTGCAAGTCTAATTTCATACCGCCTGACAAGATGGGTACAATGTTGTGTGTGCATGTGTGTTACAAATTGTAGCATTTGCCTTTTTTGTGCTTATACAGTACAAGTGTGTGAATACAGACACACATATAAATCTGGGGTAACTCTGAATTGTGTGTAAACGAATCGCGTTTTCTGCCTTTTTTATCTATGCAAACAAATTGTCAATATTTGTCGGTTATAGACCCAACAAATATGTTGTACAGTACCGTAACATAAACTTTGTTTAACATGTCTCCTAGGATTATGGAGACAGTGCATAAAAACAGCAAAATATCCTGACTATATGGTTAATGGAATATTTAAGTTTGGCAGGCTCACAGGTAAAGCAGTAAAATGGCAACGACTGCTGAAATGAAATTGTTTCTGTAAAGATCAAGAAGTAAATGGGAAATATAATGGCAGGAGAAAAAAAAATCATACAAAAGCAGCAAGCAAAATGGGATTTAGTTGTAATGTGAAATTGTTGGCAAAATAAATTGTAGAGGCAAGGAAAGTGATTTTGACTGCTAAGCAAACTTTATTGACCTGACACATGCCAGACTATATCTTAGTTCTACATGTTATTCTCGCTGAGTGCTCGCTATGTTCTTAAATATTTCAGTACTAAGCAAATCCCATTATTTCAGTAAACCTAGGCAAACTTCCTATCACCTGTACTATTTCTAACTGCCTACAACTCCCAGTCAAAAACTTGACTTCTCTCACACATCAATAACAATTAAGCAGCCATCAACAGTATAAGACAAGTCTGCTGCTTTTTTCATTAGGCTCCTTTCCACATTATACTCCTCATACAGTTCAACATTTATACCAATTAAAACATAATTAATATTGCTTATTACTGGGAAATTATCATCAGTGATAGAGTGGCCAACCCTGGGGGCAGTGAAATGGGGGTCCATCATTCTCTTAATGGAACAAGACGACCTGCTCAATTATGGCTGTCTATCAATGTCACCACTGGGGATAAATGACTTGATTTTTTTCTTTTGCTTTTCTTCCGCTGATTGACTTTTAATTTGTTTTTGAGGTGGAGCTAGACAACGGAGCAGCGTCTCATACCGTTTCAGTAAATAATGAGAGCACGCTCCTGATTCAAGGGCTGCCTTGTTTGTTTTTTGAAAAAAGTGTTGTCTGGCGTCAAAAGGCGTTTGTTTACCAGACAGCAACACAAACAACATTGGCGTCAATTTCACCTACTGTGACCCACCGCATTGTTAATTTCCTTGTTTATTTTGCTCTCTTTTTAAATAAGGCTAATTGCATTGAGATTGTTATTTGAGAGGGACTGAAGAACTGGTAAACACACTTGTGTTGTTTGCACTTTAAAATTGAATGAAAAAATCAAGTCTTCTTCTTCTTATACCTAGTTGTCCTCTTGAATTCCTAAGAAATGCAGATCAACACAACTAATGGAATATCTATTTAATGGAAATGCTGCAAACATTTGCCCTCAAGCATGTTAGTGGAGAACATAGATTTTGAGGCCCTATGTACGAGGAAGTTTTGTTGTTTTATAAATAGCAATATCCACAATCTGTAGCTTGCATAATCTAAATATTGTTTTAGTATTAAGTCAAGCACTGTTTTAGCCAATTACAAGGTGTCCCTTTATTAAAACAGGCACTGACTTAAGGGGGAACACTCAGTATGTAGTACAATTTAAATATCAGTGAACCATACCTCCAGATCTCGGAGTACAGGATGTTCCTCTATGCCTGGGAAGAGGACCCTCATGGTGTAGGTCCTGTAGTCCAAGAAGGGGATTCCTGCTCCATCTAGATCACTGGTCAGCTCATGGATGTCAGTTTGGAGTTCTGCAAAAGCTGATGGATGAACCAGATAAACAAACCAGGTCAACTGATCAGTTTCTTAGACACATACATATAAAATAGTTTACTTTGAGTATACTAATAGTTTACTGTGAGTTGGTAGACAGTGAGGGTTCCAAAGTAGTTTTAATTTGGGAATTTACTGTATTAGGATACTGATTTGCTTACTTACGTACTTAAAAAGTACTTCATAGGACGATCATATTTACCTGACGATTGTTGGAATCATATTAGAGTACTTTTGTTATACTAGTCTTTTATTTTACTTAGTCATTTATCTATCCTTCCATCATTTCCCCCTAGACAGTTTACATTATTTTTAACTCACTCATCAACAAGTTCACTCTAAAACTGTACTTTCAGTTCTGTCATATGTGATAAGTTTCACACAACATATGGATTCCATAATCAAATGTTACAATTCTTTTTCACAAGATAAAGACTGTGAGATTTGACATTTTGTTCTTAACAAGTGTGCTTGTTTAAACAGAGTAAATAAATAATTCAAAAGGTTTCAAAGGTAAAGTTAATTGGATCTATATAACCTACTACTACAAATAAGCATCAACCTCTTACCCTCTTTGCACTCTAGAGCCACACGTGACTCAAGGTTGTCCATCTGCATTTGCAGCCTCTTCAAGGTCAGGTCACTCTCACGAGACTTGCGCTTGTAGGCAATGAGAACCACCACAATAAAAAGGATGAGCAGGGCACCGGCAGCAGCAATGCCAATGATTGCCGTGCTGCTGAGTGGGCTGTCTGAAGTGATGTGGACCACACCTGGGGAAAACTCGATACCACCCACACGTGCCTTGTGATGGTAGAAGATAAAGAGGCATATTAATGAATGAATGCATGTTCTGTACATAAATACAGTTTACTTTATTGAAAGGTATTCATAAGGGAGGGCCATTAAACATGTGGTTTAGTATACCAGAGCTAATATCAGAGAAGAGTTTTATTAAAATATCACAAATTTGACCCTTAGAAAGGGAGACATCAGTGGCAATTGAGCAAGGAACTATAGTGCAAAACATGTAATATAATATAATAAAATGTATAAATATAATAAACATAAAGTACTGTTGAACCACATTTTATTGCCTCTGTGAATCCCTTTTAGGTCTATAAAGCATTTGTCTGTCTTCTAAATCAAGATAAAAGGCCAGACAGACAGGCAGCCATACATATTGATTTGCTATTTAAATGTGTACACACTTCTGTTTATTTGTACATCTACTAACTGTGTTACTGTAATTTGTCCATCTCTGTCTATGACGCAAGCTTCAGGTGGTAAAATCAGGAAGCGCTTTGTTTTCAAAGTGGTCACTCTTAAAACCACAAATGGAATCTTTATTGAGTTTGCAGGGCTCTAATCCTTCTTATCGAAGGCTTATTTGTTTGTCTTTTGTCTGCTTGTGGGCAGTAACAGGAACCACACAGCTAATTGGATTAAAGCTGTAGTCTGTTCCAAAGTAGACAAGAAGATAGATAGAAAGCATCATAAGGTATGTCTTTCTGTCTGTCAAACTGCCGATGGATTTATAGGTCTGTCTATCTGCCTTCTCGACCATAGCCTGCCTCTCTGTCATGTGTATCTGTGTGTGTCTCTCTCTATTGTCTTTGTGAGCATGTGTCGTATCACTCACCAGGACCTTGTGTCGACCCGTCAGGTTGGGTGACTCACAGAGCAGCTGGGTCTCTGACACTGTTAACATGCAGGGCTTCTCACCAATAAGAACAGTGTAGTTGAGCTTTCCATTTCCACTACTGGTTGGTGGGAGGAAGTTCCGTCCCTGCAGGAAAGAATTCATGCATAATAAGAGTTTGTTAATGGGAGGGGTAGGAGTTAGGAGTCAAAAAACGCATTTATATATACTGATCATACTGCAAACTGACATCAAAACCTGTTATGGGTAAGTCAATATCTTACAATCAATAAAAATTGATTGTAAGTGTGGGTAATAACTATCCTCGTACCTTCAGTATAATGGGTGATCCAGGTTTAAGCTCCAGCACCCCAGACACACTAAGTGGTTCAAATTCAGGATTGGGGTAGTAGATAAAGTTGGTGTTGTTGAGTGCCATCAGAGCCTGCACATCGTCCAGTTTAAAGCCAAACTCATCAGGTCTCTCAGGCACCTCTTGCTGCCTGGCCAGACTAATGGGCAGCTCTGGAGCCTGGCACAGCATGGATGTAGGGCTGAGCACCTGGCACAACTGGCAGAAAACAGAGAGAGAAGGGAGACGTTACATTTGTGAATGAACATATCTTCTGCAAATGAAATGAGTGCTTAGTGGAAGCTGAGACTGGTTTTAAATTGACACAAAAATAAACTTAACATGCAGAAAATTAGGCCTCATTTTGTCATTTGCTATGTTCATTTTGGGAGGTATTGTAGTGCTAACCATTTTACTGAAGATACTGTGACTGATTATGCATCAGTCCACATTATTTATATACGTTTTCATGGCTAGATCTCAATATATCTCATATTCAAAGTATAACTAGGTTCCTTATTACCTCACTCATGTCACCTTGCACTTGCATATGCACCAACTTTACTATATGCCAAGACATCCCATCAGCAGTTAGCCTGACTCTTTTATGTCACAGGTTTACATTTCACACAGGCCACTGGAGACTCAATTCAAACTGGAAGCTTCTTTTTTGTAAAAAGTGCAAAGAAGAACGTGTTAGAGTATTTTCCTCAAAGAAAGTCACCAAACGATGTGCAGTTAGAGAGTGTGTGTACAATCCGGCTTTGATCTGTGAAGATCCAGGAGTGATAACTAGGTCTTACCCTTCCTTCATTACCCTTCAGAAAGACACCCCCACCCTCTCATCACTTCTTTATTCCCTGTCCAGTAATTCTTCCTGTGATCTTTCCTTTTCTCTTTGACACATTCTTATTTTGTCACTCAAGTTTTTCTATACCATTTTACTGCTCAAGTATAGTGTCTGTTACATCTTTTTTGCAGTAGCTAGTTCTCACTCTTGTTTTGTAGTTGTTCATCTTTGGTCTTTCATTTGACATGTGATGTGATTTAACTTATTTTTCTTTATTCACATCTCTGAGCCAGTTTTATACACAAGAACAGATTGTCTGAACTGTCATTGTCATGCCCATTCCTCTCTGTCTGACAGGCCAGTGACACATCAACCAACAGAACAGGTCTCTTTTACAAACATTTCTGTCTCATTCACAGACATTTCCACAGTAACCTGTGCCATGCAGCCACTAAAACTACTGCCTACCGCTCTAATTGGCTCTTTGAACATCAAACTTGACTAATCCTGAAAGGACATCTCCTCCTTCCATGTATCCTGCACTGCAGCAGGAAGGAAACTGCAACAAAACCCCAAAACCCCTCTATGTGCACAAATGTTGCTTAAATGTTTTTGTTTCCCCTCACATTCAGTGCCAAACTGAGCTGTGTAACACTAATAATGGGAGAGTGAGCAAATTATCTGTAAGCACATTCAATTTTTGTTGGTTCAAAGTGCAAGATGCCTGCACAGTAGCTTGAAACACAATGCGCAGTGCAGTAATGTGAGCACAGATGTTAAATAGTGGTGCAAGCTCAAATGGACCATGAAAGTAGCATACTGCCTTTTGTTACTCCCTTGTCTTTCAATCAGATCACAGAGAAGGCCTTGTACAACTTTATCTATTCTCCCCTGGGTAAAAGTGTGACTAGAAGGTAGAAGATTTTGATAAAGGCCAATCTCTGTGGTTTTTTAGTTTGGTGTCAAAACGTCCCTATTGTTAGAAAGGTATGGAAAGGAATTACATCATTCTCTATTACTTCAATTGCAACCTGTTGATTTTCACTATGTCCTCTCGGTGTTTCTTTCTTGACCCCTTTACCTAAAAGTGGCATTGAGGCATTTTTCAAGGGAAGTTAGGAACTTAGAAACATTGATAGTGGTAACGATATTTTTTTGACTGTTTGTGTCCGCAATCACTTACATTGAGTGTCTCATGGCTGTTATATTTGGCTCTGACAAGTGGCGTCTGAATGATGTCCAGGTTAGTTCCTGTCACTGTTACTGGGGTATGTCCACTGTGAGAAGTAGAGAGAGAGAGAGAGAGAAAAAGAGAGAGAGAAGCTTGACAACAAGGTTCAATGGATAGCTCAGATTGTTTTGACAGATGGTGATATCAATTACTCACTGGGAGTGATATTGATGCTGAGACATTAGCTCAGGCAGCTGGTGCAAAATTATGATGTTATAGATTTTGTATTATCCATTTGTAGATGGTCAAAACTTTACTATTTTCTATTAACTCATTTGTTGCTGTTTATACATTCAAAACATCTACAGGATCACTAGCACCCATCAATATCCATTAGCAGTGAGTGACATGCAAGCTTTGGTCAAACAAGTTAACTGACTGAAATGTGCCCTTGTAACATACCTGTAAATGCTCCACTCAGGCTCTATCTTGGTGATGGTGGGATCTTCCACATACTCAAACCGCAAGTCTTTCTGAAGATGAGCCCTGTCTATGCTCACAGACACAGACACATTCCCATAGCCATGCAGGGAAGCATGTGTGCGGCAGGTGAGCCACTGGCCACCCCTCCTAATGATAGGATGATGAAACACTGGTTATATTAGTTAGAGACTAACAATATATTTTTATCCAACAATATATTAAATTGTGTAGACACTCAAGAGTCATCTCTCTAGTCAAGTCAAGGTTATTTCATCCATAAAAATGGAAAGTACAGTGCTCATACCCACCTTAATGCCCATAAAAACTAGAGCATAAATACAATGCAATGAAAACAATATACAATACCATACAATACAGAAATACAGTACAGAAATTATAAAAATGTATGTTTAAAGTGCTTGTTGTGCTGTTTGATAGTCTGAGGTATAAAAGAGAGAGCATACCGCTTAGTTTGTGTCACAGGAGGTCTTAGCCTACCACTACGTTCCATAACCTGGGTGACCAGGTCATTTTTACCAGATGATTGTCATATACCTAATCCACTGTATTTACCACCATTTTCACAGCCCTCTTATTCACACCATCAATCCTGGTTTTCCAGCACCACCACATAGTAACTCCAGACACTACATATCACTGACATAAAAAGAATTCTCACCACATCCGTATTCACCTTAAAAGACTGCAACTTCCTCATACAGTATATAAATGGACTTAATTTTTTCATCAATAAATCAACATATATCACTGTTGGTGCAGACTAATAAATCACTCAAAAACCAAAATCAATTTAATATTTAAGATGGTTGAATGGTTGCTTAAGTGGACATGGATAGATAGTTTATTGACTGAACATGGAATTGTGCATTGATCAGTGTTAAGTGGTGGATTACAATAATACTATGTCTAGTACTAATAATTTAAGAAAATGCCATTTCAAATGCCATTCAACCATCGCTAGATAATAGATGGAAGCTTGATGATCACAACCATTTTTCCCAGACATTTAATTATTGTCTCAGTTTATGTGGGGAAAATTGATCTATCATACATGAGAACTTTCAGAGGGGTGTGCTTGTGATTGACTAACATGGGCTTTGACTGATCTATTAATTGACTGTTTAAGTGTGATTGGCAGGATTAGCTTTAGCTTGCTCCTCACTGACCTCAGATAAGTGCATGGCTGGTCCTTAAACATGATTGACACATTGCTCCCTGCATCAAGGTGGCTCCCGGTGATGTTGACAATGGTTCCCCCAGAGACTGGCCCCCGGCTGGGCTTGAGGTTGATAATCCTTGGGATCTGGAGGAAGGGCAGAGGTTGTGAGGTCACAAGTTAATCAGAGGCTGAAATCAAGGTTAATTAAAATAGAAATATAAACTATGCATAACAGTGAAATTACAGTGCTCAGTAAGCTTAAAAGATCATACAAAATCAATCAATAAAAATCTAGTGAGTGTTCTCAGCTAAAAATGTCTGAGTATTAATGTATACCAGCACTCACTAATCCCACTTACATACACTATAGTGTGTTGGAAAGCTTCGACACAGCAACAACTGATGTAGTCCACTGAAAGATGTGCATAATGTGAACCATTTCATTTGGCCTTCTTATAATCTCTAGCGTAACATCATATAATCCTCTACAGGGACCCCATTGAGAAATAAACCTCGGCCAGCGCCAATGGTCCGCTGTCAAAATGATAAAACTCCATAAAACAAATGGCAACACAGCAAATTTATTTATTTTATTTAAGTGATGCTGATTAATTGTGTGCAGAGTGGGTTTAGAAAGAACACAGAAAGTGTGTAATGTGTGTTTTATGTGTCAGAAGAATGTGTTTAAAACCATCAGTGTTTCTTTCTAATTCTGTGCTTATTAGTAACGGACGGCCAGTTATGTCTTGTTGCTGATACACAAATGAGAAAAATACTGAGAGGGAAGCTCTCAGTCAGAACCCTCCCTTGCCGGATCACAGGCAAAACATGTACGTACAGTATTACCACAGTAAATGAGAACACAGATCAACAACCTGCGAGGTGCTAACATGCAGAGGGTGACATAGGCAGCATGGGTGACTTTGGCTTTTAGTGTACTATGTATAACAAACAGGCAAATCCAATGATGATGCAAAATGCATTATCTTTTACTTTGATAATCATAATTTTCAAGTAAATTTGTTCATGTTAAAACAAAATTATTAAATATTGAAAGTGTAGACTCACCACAAAATAGTAGTACTTGGAGGACTTTGCCATGAATTCTGGTCTGCACTCTCCATCTCCAACACAGACCTGCACATTCCCAGTATACTGGCTCTTCTCTGCTTTACCCATCTCACACACAATCCTGGAAACATACATTAGCATAATTGTGGAATGTGTAAGAAAAAAATCGAGATGCATCCGAATGTACGTATATGCCAAATGCAAAAAAATTCCCATACAAAAACCTTTATAAAAAAGAACTCCTGCAGTTCGCCTTGCCAGCAAATGCT
Source organism: Etheostoma perlongum (assembly GCA_026937815.1). NCBI lineage: Eukaryota > Metazoa > Chordata > Actinopteri > Perciformes > Percidae > Etheostoma > Etheostoma perlongum. The sequence continues at coordinate 15,294,530 of CM049393.1, read as the reverse complement.
GAGCAGATTATGTAAAGAATGGACCTAAACCCTCAATAAAATAATGTGTTATTTGGCAGCGACTTCACCTCCTGCATTCTGCCAACTTGTGGGAAAAAGTCTCTATCCTTTTACATATGACCTCAAATATAGGTACCTCTTCTGCTGGGAAAGCATTTGCTTAGAAAGTGCTGGCACACAACTTACTTTCTTAGCAGAAGACGCCCTGGGTCTGTTGATAAGCCAACTTTAAACTACTTTAAAATAATTTGACAGACGGTACCTGTAAGGAACCAAAGCTCTGGATTAAACTCAAACGTCAACTAAATGTAACTTCCTGAACTTTCTAAAAAGATTATGGGACTGTGTGTGCTTGTGTGTGTGTGTGTGCTGTGCTGCTATGAAATATGGAGGCCAGAGTTCTCTGTAAATTACAGCAGTACACATACACGTGTCTTGTACTCCGTATGCACCGCTGTGACTTGAAGTTAAATTTAAAATTTATTGTTATGAAAATAAGCCCTTGAGATAATACATCTCGTTCTTGAGGGGGTCCTCACGACAGAAGACAAAGACAATACAGCACATGTTCATTCACACTCGCTAAAGCTCTCCCTCATCCAATCTCACCCACCCCATCTGCCCCACCAACTCCTTATTGTAAACAAATCCATGTAAAAACCTCTATTGCGATTGCTATTATTAAGAGGGATGACAGCATTTAGCCCATACATACATTTAGCCCATACATACATACATACAGTACATACATACACACTCCTACGCCCATACTTGAATGTATAAATAAAAGGAAAAGACAAAAAGTATCCAGAATATTTGGGTATATGAAACAAAAGTCCAGTAACACATGAGGAAAACATTTAAAGCAACAGTTTGCATGCAAGTAAGTACAGACCAATGTTATGAAGGAGTGCAAAGAAGCGACAGACCCAGGCCGGCTATTCCAGTTTGAAGGGGCTTTAATTTAAAAGGTACTGTAGAGTGTGTGTTCATGGTTGCATAGCAATGGGTTTGCGGGTGTACCTGGTGGTGGGTTTAGGAATAGCAGACTGAAAGTGTGTACCAGCGGGCTGTAGTTAGCACAAAGTAAAGAATGGTTTCTTGGTTTCAACCTAGCCTGTTGTCCGTTTAGTTATTACGCGCCCGTCTTCATGGTGTCCGAATAACGCAAGGACTCTGACGCATTTACCCCCTAATCTCTGATGAAAATGTTGTGGAAAACTGGATCAAGTTTTAAAATGAATGGCAAGTTTACTGCATGGTGGGCCTCTAGTCCAGCACAAAGAAGGTCTAGGCGTACACCTTTCTCAACCTGGCCGGCCCTGACGCTGTGGATAAAGAAGACTCACTCACATTTGAAGAGGGGGAGGACAAAGAAGATCCAAAGTTATTGTTAACAAAATATAACAAAAAATATACGTCGTATGTGTCCACCTTGAGGCTTCTAGCTAAGAAATGCAGAGATTGGTTAGTGTATGGCATCCGTAGTCCCACGTTATGTGCGCAGTTCCTTAAACTAACAGACTTCACGCTGCGCTCTGCTGTTGAACTGTACATGTTGCACGAGTGTTCAGAGTGGGGCAACAAAGAGCTGAGAAAAGAGGGAGAGGTGTGTGCCATATCAGAAGTGCTCTGCTCAAATTGCAGGGGGAAACATGCCTATGACAGAAAAAAATGCCCTGCTTTCAACAAAGGCTGCAATGGGTGCGAGAAAATGTGTGTAAAGTGGTGTAGATCAAAACAGTTTGCAGATGGTAAGCCTCTAGGTGCACAGAGGGGCTACACACACAGGGTAAACAAGTTGGAAGTACATAGATCATCAGACTCACAGGACGTATTCTACTGTGAGAGTGTAGAGGCTCCTTTGCAGAGCTTCCAAAGCCACACAGGAAGAATTAATAGTGAAAAAAGACACTGGATCAAAATACAATGTGTCAAAAGCCACATCAAAAGCCACATTGAAATGGGTGGACCAATGCAGCCATTGACCCCTCATTCACAGTCAACTTGATTGCCTATGGAAGTCAGGTACTTCAAACCATGGGCTTTGCCTTTTTAATCTGAACTGCAATAGCTTGGACTTTCAAATAGTCAGCCTGAATGTAAAATCATTACTGGGCCTTTCTGACAGTATCAAGCTTGGCCTAGTCAGCATTTGTCCTCATGTCCACCATCCAGCAAGGGGCTCCAGAACTTACCAAATACAAAAACATGTTTGACTGTAACACCACTGGTAATCTACCAGTGGTCTACCACATGCGAATTGACGAATCCGTGCACCCTGCCATTTGTGCACCCAGGCGGGTGCCACTTGTTGTGAAGGAGAGAGTCACAGCAGAGCTTGATAGGATGACCAAATTAGGAGTCATCACACCTGCAGTGGAAGCCACTGAGTAGGTTCAAACATGGTGGCAGCGAGCAAGAAAGATGCACGAGTCAGGTTATGCATAGACTGAGTTCACCTAAACAAAGCTTTACTCAGATCTTACCATCCTATGAGGACAGTGGAGCAGGTCAATGCGGAAATGCCAGAAGCAAGAGTGTTTAGTGAGCTGGACGAGAAATGTGGATTCTGGCAGATCCCTCTTGATGAAGAGTTGTCAAAACACACCACGTTCATTTCTCCAGCTGGGCACTACCGTTTCCTCCGCGTGCCCTATGACATATCACAGGGAGTAAAGTGTTCCGACGCTGCATGGAGCAAGTTTTTGCAGGACTTCCTTGTAAGATCGTTGTAGATGATGTCCTGGTTTGGGGAAGGTGCATCATACACGCCTCTGTTAGGTCAAGGAGAGGATAAGTGCCATCGGTCTGAAACTTAACCTTGACAAATGCCGCTTCAGGGTCTCCGAGGTCCCTTATGTAGGACACCCCAAATCAATGTTAAATCTTACCATGAAAAAACTAAGTCTGTTCGACTGATGCCCCCAGCACAGGACAAACTTGGCCATCAGCAATTCCTTGGAATGACCAACTACTTATCAAAGTTTATCCAAAATTACAGTGAACTCACGGCACCTCTATGCGGAATCCTTCATCAGGACACGGAATGGTGCTGGAGGAGCACCATAAGGCCGCCATCTCAAAACTTAATGACACATTGACGAGCCCACCGGTGCTGCAGTACATTAATGTTTGCCAGCCGGTTGCGTTGTTAGCGGATGCCTCTTAACATGGATTGGATGCAATTTGCTTGTAGCACAACAAGCCAGTGGCGAGCCCTTTGTGATACTAAATCACATTATGCACAAACCAAAAAAACACTGCACACAGCCTCTGTCCGGTATCAGAGAATGATGTTCAAACTTCAACCATAAAATCTCTCTGTAGTGTGCAAGAGAGGCAAAGAGCTATATGTTGTAGATGCACTCTTGAGATCACACATCCTGCTGACAAGACTGAGGACTATGAGGTCATGGCTTTGGATGTGCTATCCTCCAGAATAGGTTTACATGGTTACATTTTCAAAAAAAAAAAAAAAAAAAAAAGTGTTGTACTGCACATTGCTGCAGATCCTCTTTTTACCCTGTGTGTTTGGGTCTCTGTTTTAGCTACAGAATAAGCGGTCTCACTTCTATACTATCTTTGTTGGGAGTCGCACACGCGCAGAAGCTAGGTAAGATCACATCAGCTAGATAACTCTTTCTCCAACTTTGGTCAGTACAAGGCAGGATTAGCTGGGATAAATGATGGTGTACTTGTGGAATACCTGCAGAACAGCATGGATAGTTTTTTTCCCAAGTTTGTATGAGTGTGGAAGCACCAGAGACACAAAATAATATCCCAGAAAAAGAGTTTTTTTCATAATATGGACACTTTAATATGGTTAATTCCCCTGTTACATTTTGTTTGTATGTTATGATATGGGGAGGTCGAGTGTGTTGTCATGGCTGCGTTGCAACAGGTTTGCGGGTGTACCTTGTGGTGGGTTTAGAAAAGCAGACTGGAAGTGTGTACCAGCAGTCTGTACAGCAACACATGAAGTAAAGAATGGCTTCCTGATTTCAACCTAGCCTGTTGTCTGTTGTAAATCTGTAATTATGAGTATATGTGGTATTAATAGCTTCTTTCAACTTGCTGCTGCCTAATATGGGACTTACTGCTCTGCAGGAACATAAATTAAGACAAGGCGAGGATGTCTTATTTATTATATAGTGCTGGCAATGTTCTATATTTAGTCATTAATGTAAAATATGACTTACTGTTCAGCAGGTATGTAGCCCTCAAGTATGGGGGTGCAATCCACTTCGGCCACCTTCACGTTATCCTGAATCTCTCTGAAGTCCAGTCCTAGGTTCTCACCACGAATAGTCACAAGCGTTCCTCCCTCTCTGGGACCCCGCAAAGGTGTGATCTGTTGAAATTTAAATCTAGATCATACATTTTGGAGATGTGGTTTTGTTTGTTTTCACAAACAACAAACATTTGTTTATTGTACAAAGAATTTTACTGAAAGCATGTGTGACAGAAGATGATGAGAGGCTCTTTAATAATTGATGCCTGGAAGATTTGAGTTAGGTTGCTTCTAGCGGCAGCTTTGGCGGTAAGACGTAATTGCAGGCAGTTGTCGACTGTGTGACGTTGGTAGAATGGCAGCTCTAACCTGCGCGATTCCTTCACATGCTCCTGAACTAATGAGCTAAGAGCTAAACCATCCATTAAGATACGGGCCATGTGGGGACAGTTGTTAAAGTCGCAGTTGTTAAAGTAAAATGTTATATGGGAAAATTGTAGATGAGTAAATGTAATAGTATAGATATGTATAGATATAAATGACACCACTGTAGTTGTTTATGTCAATTTGTTTCCCTCTCTTTGTTTTCTGTTTCTCTACTTCATTTAAAAAAAAAAGTGTGTTTTGACATGGCAAATAATAGCAATACTGTGACATATGTAGCCTAGACTTAAATTTATTTGCCAAGCTATTTTAACTTAACAGAATTTGTCTCTCCAATTTGATATCTCCATTAGTTGCAGTTTGTTTCTCAACCCCTTGCCCATACTGTAAACAGCTTTGTAGACCACTATGTTACATTACAACTGTATTTGTAATTTATCTGAAATTGATGTGTCAAGCAATTAGGAGAGTTATAAAGTGTAGTGTAATAATCATGAAAAGTGCTTCTACAAATAGTGGCTAAGTAGGTATGATGAATGTCAATGTTAACATGAATTTTAACTGGTGTCTAATACTCCTTTTCAAGAATATTGCAGTCAAAATCCTAACTTTCCAAATGGTGTGAGATAGAGTATCAGAGTCAGCCAGTCAGAATACAATGTTCCTCCTTGTTAGTGTTTTGGTTCCTGTGAAACTACTGTAATAACAAAGGATGTCGGCAAAAGCAATATACAGTGGACTACTCAGGTGTAGAAGGACAAAAAGGTGAAGAATGATATTGATAAATTTAAGTTTCATATTTTAAATCCTTTGGGGATAAGTGTCTGTTCACACATTATGTAACGCATAGAAGAAAAACATGACTTTGCTGAAGGGTGAGGGGACGGGGAAAGACGGCTGCAGAAAAGAGAAAATAGATGATGAAATCACAGCTCAAGTGACAGCTAATGGGTCAAGACTTAGCGTCAAGAGATTGTCATTTCTCAATCCTGTATTCACTGAAAACCACGTCAATATATTATACAAGATTAACTTAAAACTTGGCATTGGGTGACATCTTTGCAGTAATCACAGTGTCCTTTTGATTTATCAGTAACATCTCTCATTGTTGATGAGCCGGTTCTAACATCCATTAACACTTCACTCACACAATTACTTTTGGCCAGCGTGTGCCTGATAATGTGTGTGCGCACGTGCAGACACATTATCAGGCCGGCCCAAATGGATGGATGTTAGAGACGGACACAGAATAGTCTGTTTCTATCGGTCTCTGTCAAATAGAAGGGGCCCAGCTTTAATGCTGCTGTGTCACCATCCCCCTGAAAAATAGTGATCCTAAGGATTTTCACTCAGGCTGACACTGCCATTGTTCCTCTACTCGGTTTATAGTTGACAGCGTGACCCCCTGCGATGTTCACAGGTAGAGTACTAAGTAAATGTGTTGGTGTGTGTGGCTTTATTTTATGGCTAGCCATTTGAATGACAGAGGCGAGCTCAAGCCAGGTCACGAACAACACAAATCCTGTGGCTGCCATGTGGAAGATATCGTTATAGTAACATTCAATGTCTCTGATTAATAAGGCTCCCTGTTCATATCTTAATGAAAAAAAGAGCCTTCTGGTAATGGGTCAACAATACATGCAATTAAAAAAATTGCACACATTGCATCGTGGATATCTATATGGAGGATGGAGAGGGACAAAGAGTTAAAATGAAATAGTGTAGGAGAAAAAAGAAGCAACCGAATGAAAAAGAGAGGGAGAGATGCAATGAGGCGTTGATTAGATTTGTGACTTTGACAAGATAATTGACGGTTGGGTAGAGGCAAACACTTAATCACTTCTCTCTCCATCTCTCCCTTTCTCTTTCTATTTTTCTATGTGAGTCTCTCCCTCTCATATTGTTGATGGGAGATGTCATTATAATGAAGCGTATTAGAATGCATTAGAGCCCCGGTCGTCTTGGAAAAGTCTTCACTCCTCACCCAGTGACAGTTTTTATGGGGGACGTGAGAAGGCTGCAATATGTCCCTACTGCAACCTCAGGGATGTAAGGAGAAATACAGGGCCCATCTCCAGGAATGAATCCACTGCTCGGGGGGAAGACATACAGTGGAGTGAAATAATGATAGAGTGCACCTTACTGATTCAGAATCTTTAATAAGAGCAACAAGGGTCACCATCTTCTCATCACCTTCTTCAAGAGTTGATTTAATTTTGTCGGGATAAATAATCCCAGTGGTTTAGGTATCAATGAGTAAAAGAGAAGGTAGTTCAGTTCCCTGTTTTGGAGCTATCTTCCTCTGACTATCTACCTATATTTAGAAAACATTTGAAAATTCTGCTGAAACCTATCAAGTTAGCATGATCTGTGGAAATTCAAGATTACAAGAAACAATGGAATTTATGGTGCTTTCAGTGAATCTCCACCAAGGTTGGCCATTTATCTGTATTCAGGTCTTTATAGGCTGATGTAGAGAGAGGAGAGTGAACAGCGGTGAAGGGATTATCCTTCTATTTCGGTATCCCTCTTCGACTCTGTCCAAACCCATCACTCCACAGGATACCAAAAAGAATTCCCCTCTGTTGTTTTTATTCCTGCTTTGCTTCATCTCTTGTCAGTCACCGTCTGCTCCTAACTCTTGTCCTCGTGAGAAGGATGCAGAGAGGACCTTCATATCCACCATGGGTTATGGGAGGGCGTAGAGGACTTCTTCTACCCCTTCAGCCTCACATGACTCTATTATGGCTCAGTCTACACATCCGTCACCCCCCCTTCATGTAAACCCAATCTATCTCTTTTCATCCTAGAATCTTTCCATCCATCTTTCCTTTGCATCCTCTTATCCTCAATCTCACTGACCCTTATGCCTTCTGCTATTGCCCCTTTTATACTGTATGTCTTTCACAGGTCAGGTCCATTTGCCTCTCACGGTGTATGTGACTTTCAGGAGCATGCTGGGTTGTGGGGGTTTGTGTGACCATCTGTGCAGAGTTGATTGATAACTAGCAAGAAAGAGGATGATTTGTCTTTTTCAATCTCTGTCTAGGTCCTACAACATCCTAGTGTTTGTATGTTTCCATTGAAAGGAAGATGGGAGTAAACTATGTCAAAAATAAGCACTGTCCCACTTGATGAGTGTATGCATGCACCTATCAGTGCACTGTAATAATTTGTGTGTGTGTGTGTGTGTGCGCGCATGTACAGTATAGGCTTTGAATTAAAAAACAATGTTGGCAATGCTTGGCATAAAGAAAATTCTTATTTGAAAAGTATGTACTGGACATATGTGGACGCTAATACATCTGTGCCCTGGTGTGTGTCCCACCTGTGTGATCCGTGGGTGGGTGCACTTGCTGTTAATGCCGTTGTGCTCCAGCCACTGGTTCTCAGGGTGGGGGCAGTGTTGTTTGAGGGTGCAGCGGTTCTCTCCTTTACACCAAACACATCCAAAGAGCGGATCTGCCTTCAGACACAAACCACAGCTTCCACGCTGTGCGTCACACTTGTACAGATGGACTGTGCGTAGAAAGGAAAGAGACAAGGGAAAAAGAAACAAAGGGGAAGAAGGAAACCACAGACGGAGAAAGAGTTCAGAACTCAAGTGAATAACATTTGTACAAATGATTATAGAACAGAAAATACAAAGCCTCTAAAATGACGAACAAACTTCAAAACACACAACTCAAATTTGAGTTGTTTACTCAAATCTCTTAATATATGTCAGCTTCTGTTTGATTATGCGAACAAACTGAACATTTTGAGAGCGACATTTGTTGATACCTTTGTCTCATTATTTCTCCATCTATCATTACATCTACATACACCCTCTCTCTCTTTGAGTTTCTACACTGCTGCCTCTGCCCATTCACCACACATTTAACGTATCATCTCCATGGCAACGGGCCAGCCATTTTCTTTTTAATTGCCATTAGATGCATGCATGTGTGATCTGTCCATCAAATGATGTCCTCGGAGCAGCTTCCTTCACAGGAGAACAAAGGTTGGAAGACGATAGAGAAAGACTCTTTAGTTCAAGCATCTCCCTTTCTTTCCCTAACTATTGTTGCTTCTTTCATTTTACACTTATGACCAAGGATATATTTTGTATTTGACTCAGACACACATCCACAAACACACAAATACTGTACAAATTTTGCCTTACAGCAGTGCCTTGTTGGCATGTCATCCATATTTAAACAATAGGTTTCTTATGCCTTGGTCCACTGCCTTAGGTTAAAATGTGTTGTTTTCCTGTCACAGAACGACAACTACCCCAGCATGAATCACTCATACTGGTGGATCACCAGTGGCCAAACTGAATCAAGCTCAGCAGCTGAAAACTTAAAAATTCAGCACAGAGCTGTCATTGCACATCTAACGTGAGTAGATGGAGAGTTGGACAGAAAAAAATGAGAGGCAGCAATATATATTATTTGCTACCTGTTTGCTCACTGAAATCCAGCATGGACTAATAATTTAGTTTTGCTTGTTATTATTTGTTATTTATTAGCAATTTGATCAGTTGTATCCCTATTTCCTGTTTCCCTATTACTTCTCATATGAAATGTATGCACATAGTAGTAAAGCACATTGAATTTGTGAAAAGTGAAACAATGAAAGAGGGAGCAGACAGAGAGAGGTGTTGACAGAGCAAATAGACAGCTGAAAGAAATAAAGTTTATGAGGAGGCAAGAAAATGGAATTTAGAGAGTAAGGAAAAGACAGACAAACAACAGTGAAGTGCAGGAGAGACAGACAGATGAATGGAGAAAGACGGGAGGGGAAAGAGACCTACACAAGGAAAGCGTAAGAGAGAATATGTTAAAGTTAACCACTCTACACCGCAATTTCAGGGGATGGCTGCTGCATTCTCAGCACACTGCCCGCTTGTTGTCATGGAGACCAGCTCCAAGGGCAACAATGGGGAAGCAGCAGATTTAATGTGTGCTTGTGTCTATGTGTGTGTGTAGAAAGTGAGAGTTTATAAGATACTATGTCCACTATGTGTGTGTGTTTGTTTGTATGTGTGTTTTCTTATGATAATGTGAGAAATATGCAAAAAGCTGATGGATTCACAAGTGTGTGTGTGTATGAGCGCGTGCGTGCGTGCGTGCATATGTGCAAGCACTTTTGTATGCGCAAGCTCATGCCTCTGTGCATGCTCACCTTTGTTGTAGGCGGGGTTGTCAATGCTGAAATCTCCATTCCAGATTACAGTCAGCTCCACTGGAAGACTGCTCATCTCCATCCCATCATAGAAATACTGTCACCATGGCAACCAGAGAGGAAAATATGGAGAGATGGGGAAGAGAGCGAGAGAGCGAGAAGCTGTTGAGCTACTTTAAACTGTCTATTATCTCCAAGTCCAAAAGGCTCTGGTATGACAATACTCCTTTGAATGCAAAACGCATCATCAACAGGTGGCTGTAGACACAGTGAATACACACATGAACTCACACTCTGAATCCAAAACACACAGTATACACACCAGAGAGCTTTCACAGACAAGATTATGTTTCATTCGGTTCTGTAACACGAGTAGCATGCTAGAATCATCATTTTCCTCTAAATTACAGTTTCCCTCCTTCACTGCTCAATCAAAGTACAATATTTGGATTGTGCTGTGATTAAACACACAAATCCGGCAGACACAGATCTCTACACACACACCCAGAATGATGAAGATAGAAAGGAAGATTATATGTTATTGTATCAACAGACGATTAGCATCAAGACCAGCATAAAGCCTTTTTCATGCTAGTCATTCATTGCTGTCAATGCATTATTCAGTCAGTGAATGGTGCATGATCGCAGGGATGGCTGTGCAGGAGAGACAAAGTCAGACTCTTTTCTCATTGACCCAATGTCTGGCTAGAAGAGGAGAAACCCTTAGCTGAAATCACTGTGTATGTATGTGGCTGTATGTGTGTGCAAGAGAGATTGAAAAGATATTATCACTTTTATAGGAACACTTTATATAAATGGGGCGTTTTTATAGAGATTGTGTTGGTGGATGGTGGTCAATGATGACATCCCAGAGAAGCTGGCAAGTAAAATACACACACACATGCACACACTAATCCTCACCGATGTGTTTTGACACTGCACTGAGGAGCTGTTAAAGCGCAGGGCAGGAACTCTGTGCTCGTTTCCCTGGATGGTCAGCAGACACTCATACCCCCTCTGTCCAGACTGGGGCTGGGGGAGGTTCTTTGCCGGTAGGGTGATGGGCTTTACCACGTTGACTGGCACCAGAATTCTATCTGCAGGCAGCAACTGGGGACACCCCTAGAAGAGAGACAAAAAGACAAGGTGGGAATGTGTGTTACTACGAGCCATCTCATTAGGTAAATGCAATTAATGTCACTTTGTTATTAGAAGTGCAATTTGCCCGTCACCTAAGGCCCACAGGGAAGTACACAACTATTGTTTATGGATTTGAACTAAAGAAAGTATAAATGTTGGCAAGAGAACAACCTTAATTTATGTTTCACTGCCACAAATGTAAATCTGGCCCCTATGTATATTATACATCATAAGTATACCTAATTTAAAATCTGTGCACATGTTGATCAATCAGCCGCCAAGTTTGCCATCACAGCACAGAAAAGTCAAAAAATGCAGAAACGCTGATTTAAAATTACCTCTGTGTGCTGAAATTTTGGACGACTTACAAATACATGCCCTTCTCTATTAAAATGGACTAGTTTGAAGAAAGATTTATTATATTGTTAGTGATACAATACAGTAAAGTATTTTAATGTAATTTCATTATTTATATAGTATGTATGTTTCCCATTTATTTTTAATATTAATATGAAAATCAACATGTTGAATCTATTTGGAGACACTGAGCATGGTTGAACTAGAAATCTATCTACAACATGACTGACATACTGTACAGTGTACTGTAAAATCACAGAGCCATTGACACTCTATTCATGTATCTCATTATTATCATCAGGTACCAGATCAGCCAGTACTTCACCAACATTAGTTTAATTGAATGGAATATCCACTTCAGCCTGTGCTGTTTTCAGTGTTTTAGTGCTTTTATTTATGATTTATGATTTTTGTTTGGTGGAGATCAGCCGAGTCTCTTGGTTGAACGGTCCTAGAACCTGCTCATATTCACAGTGAGTGAAAGGCTGGCTCAACAGGTACTCGGAGCATTATCCACAGGAAGGAAGCATTGAATGTTGAGACAATGAATGTTTGTTTTTTGTGTTCATGTTTTCGTTCATGAAGAAAAGATTTCTCTGATGGATCAAAATCAGGTTGATTTCTGCCTGTGCAGTAATTAGGCAAGAATGAATCACAGAGAGAGAGAGTGAGAGAGAGAGAGAGCGAGAGAGAGAGAGAGAGAGAGAGAGAGCGAGAGAGAGCGAGAGAAAGGGAAATATGTCACTTAGCAATTGATGATCTAAAATTAACACCCAATCAATTCAGGTGTGAGTAGCCGGCTAAATATAAAGCACATATGACTTGCCTGAAAGATGAACAGGAAAGGAAAGAGGAAGACAGGTGAGGAGAGGGGAAGCGATGGACAGAGAAGAGAAAATGAAAGATAAACAGAGGACAGAGAGAACAAATGAAAAAAGGCAATGGCAAGAACAGGAAAGTGACTGAGAAGCATAAGTGAAAAGTGAAGAGGGAGGTAAGGGAGGGTAAAGATAGTTAAATGGAAACAGTTTCATTTTTTTCTCTAAAAAGCGGTGGTTAGAGAGAAAGAGCGAAATAGGCAAAAATGAGAGAGACGAACAACAAAAGAACAGAGTGACTGAAAGAGGCAAAAAAACACCATAAAGCATGTGCGACAGGAGGAGCTTTAGCATGTCAAATAGGCAGGAGGAAAGAGGGTAAAAAGAAGAAAAGCAGATAAGGTGAGCCCCCCGCATGGATGGAGCTGGGGGGGAGTGAAGCATAGCGCATGTTGAACTGGGTGATAACACTTGTTTGAAGTTTATTAAAAGCCACTTGATTGGGTTAGGTTGAGTGACTGACTAGATGGCTGCTTGGAGAGAGAGGGGAACGCTCTGTGACACTATTCACAAAGTCATTATAGATAAATGACAAACATGGAGAGCGAGCTCAGTGGTGGAGAGGAAGGAAGAGGTGGTGCATTTGTGTTTGCTCTTCCAAATCTCATTTTCCTAAGAACAAAGGGTCATATTTGGAGTATGAAAACGAGTGGGAGAGCTAAGAGAGATGCAATCGATTTTTAATCACTTTTTAATCTCTTCAAGATAATACACTTGAACAATAGGGACAATACATTTGATCTGGTTTGTGGAAATGATGGCATGGAAAGCACTGGAGTATAACATGGTGACTTAAGCTAAATCTTGAAGACACAGATCTACACTGATAGCGGCATATGGTGATAGGATTGTGCACACACACACATACAGAGAGAGAGAGAGAGAGAGAGAGAGAGAGAGAGAGAGAGAGAGAGAGAGAGCATCACAGCTAAAATGCATTAAAGTAACTAAACCCAAAAACTCACACTAATACTTCACTATCTTATAAAGAACATGCAAGCAAATTTAAGGTTAACACATATTGACATGTGCGTTTGTGCATATACACACAGACGCACGCATGCGCACGCACACACACGCAAACACATGAATAAAGCCTTGGAATCCTATTATGGTAGACGATAAACGTCACAAGTCACAGCCAGACAGCATCTCTTGCATCATCTGCCTTCATGACAACATGTTGTGTAGATGGAAAACTTGAAAAAGCAAATTTGAACAGCTGCTGAGAACACACACACACACACCCACACCCCACACACACACACCATTTCATTAGCACCTTCTACTGACATCGGAGTGATTTTACTGCTACGATCCAAATACCCATCCTTGTCTCATGCTAGTCTCTTGTAGATAATCTTAGTGACACACAAACACATCCTTTAACACATACAGATACAGTAATTGTGAAGCAGGCTTTACCCACTAATAGACAAAATGCTCAAAATCAGAAAAGTCTTAATTCACTCTCCCTTTCTAAGTTTTGTGACAGCAAAAGCCGCAAATCATGGAAGCACAAAACAGCTGTCTTATGTGCTTCAACAACAAGTGTGTGTGTGTGTGTGTGTGCACGCTGTTGGCATGGTGTGGTTTCTTTCCTACTTAGCTATGATTTTTCTGTTTGTATGTGTATCGGACACACCAATCTAACACACTGTGATCGTTGCCAGCAGTCCCTGAGGCTTTCAGTTGTTTGGACAAACACGTGTCTATCGTAGTTGGCCACTGATGCTGGTGGTGTTGGCAGTACTGCTCGCTGTTGCCTGTTAAGCATTATGTCAACATTCAAGTTGAACTAATGTCGGTGCATTTATTTCCACTCCCCACCCTCTTAATCTCCAACAACTCAAGTGTGAAAAATAACAGAGGAGAAAACAACATACTACATGTACACACACACACAAATATGCACAAGTAATAAAATGTAGAACAAGCTCCATACTGCTGACTGCTTGACCCTTAAAAAAGGAGGTGGAAAAAAAAAACCTGGACACATTTAACCAAAACTATCTGCATGGGTAGTTAGTAGTAAAAGTAAGTAAGAAAATGTTCTAGTATTTTGAGTATTGGGGTATCTTTCCTGGCTGAAGAAAGAGATACCTGGTCTGTTAGTGGGAAGTGATTAGATGTAAAGCAGACTAGTTTGTGTTTATGTGTGTGTCTGTATATCTTTCTGTGAACTTCAGTGACCTATAGTCATCTAACCAAGGATGTGCACTAAAGCACTAGAAAGAGAAGTTTCAATATCATGACATTTTTCTTTTTGATCTATATTATTTCCTTCATTCTTTCTCTCTGTATTACTGACTAATTTTTTTCTCTGACGTGACCTCATCTCTGTTTCTTCCATGCGCATGCTTTATCCCTCTTTCATTTATCTCCCTCTAAACCCAGGTCATATTGTTTTTCCTATCTAGCTCACTGACTCTTGTCATTTCTCTTATCATCTCCTCCTCAGTGACTCTCTCTCCCCCTCTCTTTCCTGACTTCTTTTTTTCTTGGGGACCTACTTAGATCTGATAATTAGAGGCTGGTAGGAGGTGTGAAGGGTGGAGAGGGGGAGAGTGACGGAGAGTAGGCAGCGTAGTGGGAACTGTGAATGTAAAAGCCCTTGGTTGGAAGCAAGGGAGGAGGGAGGGTGAGAGCAAAAGAGAGATACCTATAATTATAGCAGTGAAAGGTGTGAAGATGAAGAGGATCTTTAGTTTTCATACACTACACAACGCACGCACGCACGCACACACACACACACGCATACACGCACATACACACCCACCTAGTGGTTACCAAGAGCTCCTCTGAACTGGCCTCTGTATTATCATCTCCTACAGAGCCTAGGGCAAAGACACTCCCGCTCTCTGTTTATTTTCCCCCCTTCCCTGCTGATCTTGACCTTTTTTTTTAGTCCTCACATTAACTTTTCCCCCCAAATACCTATCCCGTTTATCTCCCTGCATCACTGTCCTTTCTCTTAAAGGAATATTGCAATTAATTATAACTTTTTCTTTAACAGTTTCGCCTACCATTTCTATTGGTTATGATAACATTCGGTTCACTAAACTAATTGCCGAGGTCTGAGAACCAGGCCACATTGCAACAGTTAAGTCTGACCGGGCAACAAAGTCTTTAGAAGCTCTTCCGGATTGTAAACAAACAGTTCAGACAGATTACTGGTATTTGAACCACTTTTTTTTCAAAGTAAAAACAAAAGTAAGTCCACCTGAAATGTTGGTAAAAGTCCCTCTACACTGGGTTTACATACCACCACTGTAAGAACAATAGGAAGTCTATTAAATGTAGCTCTGAAGTTAACAGTCAGTATGGGGGATCATTTAACAATTTGCCTTTTGTTTTTTTATCAAATAAGTTTAACTAATATGGAGGTTTGTTTAAAACCTGTATAATCATTTGAATGCTCATGTTTCTAGATCCCTATGTGGTTTCATTTGCTTTCATTCTCAGTTTCGACATATCCCTTTTGTCTTCATCTAACAGCTATTACTGCTGGCTTGTTGGCTTCTTTAATAAAATTTTGATCCCTTGATCAATATGTTCCTGGTTAACAAACTCCCAAGAATTGATCACCACAGCACAGAAAAGAAGTTGCTAATGCAAGCATGTGCTAAGAGGTAGTGATATTTATTCAGTAACATCAATATTTTGGTGTGTTTTGCATATCCTTACAAGATGAATATACAGTAATAAGGAAATACTTGGCAAAAGCTCAGAATATAATAATGCCGACTTGGAGACAGAAGAAGAAGAAAGAGAAATGTCCTTCAATGGTTTTAAGACAACCAGAGGTTTATTTAGTTTCAGTTGCTTTAGGTGAGGCTATGTGTGCACTTGGGATGGGGGATGCAGTTAGAATAAGTGATATATATGCAGAAAACATTTTTTTTGGGATAAAAAAAGCACAGCCTATTCATATAATAAATACAACAGTAGTGGTCAGAAATAACATTTGGCTATTTATTCCATGCAATTGAAGCTGCATGCATGTTCTTTGTCAGTGTGAGACTCATCAGGACAGCAAAGTCCTTGAGATGTGTGGAGGGCAAACAGGGACGTGGCCTTAGTTAATGTGCCAACAGGCAAACGTCTGATCTGTGTGCCCATATCATTGCTGGCATGAATAAAAAGGCACCCACTGTACACCGAGGCCTGGCTTTAACTCTGTCCTGCCATGCATACTAAGAACAAGCTCAACCAGTAGGGAGATTTACATGGCCTTGATCATTAGCATAGTGTTAAGGGATTATTCAGATCCCTGCCTGAAATCCCGTAATTGTAATAGTACACTAAAAGTTATCTGCAGCAGAAAGGGCCCATCCCATTTCACAGAGCAAAGTTGACTTGTTGCCTATCATGAAATTTGGGAATGATTGTATGAATAATGGATTGTGCCTGTTCTTAAGCTTGTATGTGGGTGTGTCTAAATTATTAATTCAGAACGGCAAACCACAAACCGGCAGCAAATACATGACCTTGGATTTGAGGGTTAATTAAAAGCAAATTAAAAGGCATTACGCCTGCAAAACACCTGCTTTTTCTGAAACAACACATCAAAAAAAGGATGTCAATTATGTGCTAATACCAAATCCCCATTGCTTTATTTATGGTTTTCTTTTAGTCAGCAACACAATAGGAGTGAATTCAGACATTATTATGCTCAGTCAATATTGACCACCAGCCCATGAGTTAATTGGAAAAGTAAACCTGCAAAGACTCAGGCTTGGAACTGACTAAGCAGAAGGTTGAAAAGGATAATGGGAACTGGGGAAAAAGAAAATAATAACGTCTACGCAGGTTGAATGGCTTGGGGCAAACATGGGTGGAATAACACAATTGAGAGCAGACTGCTCATCAAAGGAGGCAATCTGGCTAAGCTTGTCCCTTCCCGTCGTGCAGCGTCTGCCAACCCAGACATGAGCACTAGTGATCTTCATCATAGCTCACCTCAGGCTAGCATTAACAGGCCACTAACTCCCTGTAAAAGCCTTCCCCTGAAAAATATCGTGATTTGGCAGGGTATTGGCCGGCACAAACGTTATTCAGATAAACACACAAACACATAAAAATATATTAAAGCACACTGATAGACATAGGCTCACACCACAGGTTGCACACATATATGTGGCATTTACCCAAACTTTCCTTTACCTCCTTGCTCTGTGCTGACGGCTGCCACTGTGGCAGTGCCTCTAAATCAGAACAGTCAACTGTCAACACTCTCACAAAACAGAGTGTGGGCGGGTTGGGGGCATTCGCTAAATGTACCCCATCCAGTGAGTGGCTTGTCCTCTGCAGCAGAGCAGCCTAATTACGGTGGGCTCTGCTTCGACGGGGAATTGAACTGGCTGCCAATACTATTGATAATTCACACAGACTAAGCTGTCACAGGGATAGGGATGGGCAAGAGAAAATGGCTCCGTTTTATTAGTTTCCACTGCCCTTTGATGTGCAGTCAAGAGCGAGACATGCCAAGAGACTCATGCCAGATGGAAGCACTACATCTGAAAGGTGTCTCAATCCTTTTAACATAACTCTTTTTACATGTGAAACCTAGAATGATAGCTATTAGTGTCACATAGCCAAACATTACCCCTCAATTTATTCCACTGTATTTTATTACTTAACTGGCCCAATACAAAGAAGCCGGCTGGAGATGGGCTGCAATAAAATGGGGATTCTTTGACATTGTCTTACTGGGCTATCGTTTAAATGTCTGTGAACCTACAGGCAGAGGTGCTGTTAGATATTTTGGGAATCCTGACAACAGCTTAACCACACACACAGACAAAAGCTTGAGGGTTTCATTCTCCTACCGACATCTACAGGAGGGTTTGGTGGCCGAATAATTTGAGTTAACATAAAAACAAGCAAAAAGCGAATCAAGTAAAACACTTTAATCGCCCCCTTTGGCTTGGGACTCACCTCTGGCTTCTTGACTCGGCCCTCCTGGAAGGAACATGTGCGAGGGTCATGGGTACAGTCATGCCTGTATTTACACCAGTGGCACTGGTAAGGACTACTGACACATGACAGACACCTGCATGAAAAGCAGAGGAGCGGGAAGACAGTGTTGGGAATTAGTCTTGAACAGCAGCAAATACACTTAAAAAATACACAAAAGCTCAATATTCCTTCTTACTTATGTATTCAATATAATTTTCAACAGTACGACTTACGACTTGTGCACGCTACAGTTGTAGAAAACAAAACTGGTATTTGCAAAGGCCAGGCCTGTCTCCTTGGACTTCAGATAGAGCTGCACAATCTGGTGGTCACCTAGAGAAAATACATTATAGTTAAAAGTATGTAGAATGTTATGTATTCAGGTAAAAAAATAGAATAAAAAGAACAAGAACTATCAGAAGCAAGACTTTCTTTTGTTTCAGAAGTCAGTCTACAGTCAGTGTGTAGACACTTGTAAGATAATCATTTTATTCTCTTGTTCACATATCTTTTTCAGTGTCTGGTCATATTACATTTTCCCATGAAGAAGAGATGACTACTACTTTGAGCCACAGGTGCTTAGCCTGTTGCAGTGGTAAAGGCAGTATCTTTAGAGAGAGAGAGAGTAGAAGGGTTTTGTTGGGTTGAGGCTCCCTATACCTGCCGCCTCACAAGAGACTATATAAGTTGGTGCAGACGCGTTTCCCATGGGATAGAAAATATTCCCCTGGAAAAGTCTTTGACAGTGTCTTTGACTATGTATTGGGAGAAGAAGATAAAACAGTAACAGTGTTCTGTGTGTCTGTGTGTGTGAATGTGAGCTTGCAGCTCAACTGTATTTGGTGTGTCCTTTTGTCTGGCCCTAATGAAGGAGTTCATGTTTAATTCAACAGCACATCCACACATCTAACTGCTCTGTCTCTACACTATCTCTGTATCTCTCTGTCTGTCTCATCCCCACTCTCTCTCTAAACACAGGTCTCTTTCACTTCCTTCCTTACTTTCTTCCACGCACACTGTGACTCCTTCTCCCTTGTGTCTCTCTCCATCTCTCTAACAAAGAAGGAATCATTCATCAATCACAGTAAAGCACCACTGACAACGGATCTGTCCTAATTAGGCCACCTAAATGTTACCTTGAAGCCTGCTAACACTGTCTATCCCTCCGTCTATCTTCACTACATCTATCTTTCTCCTTTATTTTCCATTTTCCAACCAAACACAGCCTATTTATACATCTACATTTGTATGAATGCAGCATCACCAGCTTTAAATGTGGTTGACATTGCAAACATTAAACAAATGTTTTTAATTCCCCAAAGCTTCCTCAGGCACCCTGTCAGCCTGACATATAAACATGTGTGCTGTCTATCTGAGGATTACTTTATTGCAGTGGTGTTCATATGGGTGCACTGAATAAATGAAGGGAAATTTGAATATTTGTGCATGCAGACAGCTCAGGCCTAAACAGTCTCACCAGTACTGTAATTTCATGATGATCTGCTCACTTCCCCTCTATGCATTTTAGACTATACTTATCTCGTGGTCTTGGCTCCAATATCTACAATTCACAGATAACATTTTTGCAAGCGACAGACAGGCAAGTGTAAATACCATTCTCTTTAGCTCTCTGACATCAGTGAGCATTCCTTTGTATGTACTGTACATTTTGAGCATTATTGATGAAGCACCATCAATTTTCTCTTTTCATTCATTATTATTAATTTTGTTTTTCTATGGCTGGACAGATGGAAGGAGATGGCATCTTCTTTATCTTAAAGTGAGCACACATTAAGGGTTGGTGATGAAGGATTACTTGCCTGGGGACAGGCCTTCCCTGATGGAAGCTTTGATCAATCAGACCAGGCTTAGTAAACCACAAAAAGGAGGATGAAGAGCAGGGGAATTAGAAAGAGAAAAAAATACATCTTCCCTTCTTTGCTTGTGGAATGAATATTGTCAGAAATGTTTAAGCTGATTGTCTCCTGAAATTAATCGAAACAGTGACATTGTCTGCAGGGACTATGTAATCTCCAGGCACTAAATTAGCCAAAATATTGTAGTAAAAACACTTATTTTTTATTTAGTATTGCAGCTTGATATTCATTTTGAGGGAGGGTGGTAAATAGATCCCACAGCAGCCTAACTAATGTTTATTCAATTATCAAAACATGTCCTAAGGCAGAGCTCCAAGGCCCACTGAGTTACTGATGGTAATGAGAAAACACAAATTCATACAATACTCTTAACCCTAGGACTAGCATGCCTCTGCCTCATGCATGCTCTCATGACAGATATGTATGTTTGAATTCAACAGGTGCTCTAATGTTAATAACTAGTTTACACTGGAAATCACTCTTTGCATATATTTTTCCTAATAATAGAATAAATAATGATATTTTATCAGGATAATAGCTGTCTTCCTCCAATTTATCATAGGTGTTAATGTACACAGATACAGTTTCTGTACTTGTTTACGATGCAAACCAAAAGGCAACAGTGTGACATCCAAAGCTGGCTGGTATGGAATAGTATATTTCCTGATCTCAGTTTGTTGCTTTATGGGCAAAAAGGTTGCAATAAGTCCACTCTTACCTTTGTCAACAATAATGCGTGGCATCTCTTTCTCAGCAGGGGAGTAGCACTTGATCCGGTTTCCCTCCACCAAACCATTCATCTCAGCCAGGTCTTCAAAGGTACAGTTGACGCCTGCAGAAAGTTCTGGGACATTATGGGCCTCCAGCACCAACTGTAGGGAAGGGAAAGATAAAAAAAAGTGGTAAGCTGTCAGTATTTTCTGCCTCATTTTGCTCAACATTCACTTCATAGTCATTGCCTGGTTATAAGAAATGCAATGAGCCTATTAAAGTGATTAGTAGCTCTAATATTATGGTGCAAAAAAAACAATAATAGCGGTGATTAAGTTAAGTTTTAATGGCTTCACATTCATAACTGCACACATCACAGTGAAAACCATTCATCATTTTGAAATACTTTTTGGGCTTTTATGGCCTTATTGACAGGACAGCTTAAAGACAGGATAAGGGTAGAGAAATACATGCAGCAAAGGGGGTGTGTTGCTGCCTCAGCCTAAATGGGGCGCACATTCTACTGGGTGAGCAAAATACTTTTAATGAAGCATTACAAAGTGCATTTTATAATTGTACCTATGGTCAGAAATAAACGTGATAGATCTGTGCCTCTACTGTGACAACAGTGCTCAGATTCCCAGATCTGTAGAGGACTTCAGATCAATTTTGGAGACAATTTGTTCTTCAAACAATATTGCAGAAGAGAAGCCCAACTCAAAGTTCTGTGCAGAGTAATGGTTCATCTGCAGGGTGGTCAGCCGCCAGAGGAGCCACTTAGGGACTCTTGAATGAGCAGTTAATATATGATCAGGCATCAGATGCATCCTGCCCTGACATCCAAATAACAACAAAACACTCTGGTGCAGAAAGATATAGATGAACTTAAAACTGAAATAAATAAATCCAATGTGATGGCCAAAAGTACCTCTCCAATTCTAGCCACCTCCCATAATGCCTTGTAGTATTAATGTTGTATGGATGTATCATTTATCATCTCACTGGGTCAGTGAGAAAAGCGTGTTTTTATTGGAAAAGTGAAAGAAATTATAAAAACAGAAAAATAAAGTACATGGAAAGATGAAGAGAAAATGGAATGTAAATGGCTGAAACGAAGTGCGAGATGAGAAGAGATGGACAACAAGACGACAGAGGTAGCAGGAAGACTGAGGTGAGCATACAGGCTGCTGGACAGGCAAGGGAAAGAGGACTTTCTGGGAAATAGAGAATAAAAATCTTCCCTTTTCATTTCAAAACACTGTGGAAGCTCTCTCTGCATCTCAGAAAAAAAACTGTCTTCAGGTGGAGCAGTGGTAAAAAAAAAAAAAAAAAAAAAAAATAGAAAATACTGTCCTTGAATAAGAAGGAAAAAAAGAGGGTAGTGAAGCCAGGTGGAGTGGGGTCAAGACCAAAATATACATATTGATAGAAAAGCATGTCTGCAGTGGGCCTTGGTCTAGGCATTGATTTGAGGCGCAGTCCATAGTCGGTTGAAAGCTACCTCAGCAGCAGAGAAGGGCTGACCTGCGCTGTTTTTATATTGCTGTTTAATGAAAAGACAGTGTCGCGGGGTGTGAACAGATAAACAGCTTCCCATCAGAAGATGAACAGTGCATGACCGGGCTTCTCTTAAACATCTCTTGTTCGTTGCTCACTCTACCTCTCACCTTCTTCTTCTCTCACTTTAATGTATTTTTCCTTTTAAGACGCCATACCTTTAGTTTCCTCAATTACATTTTGAGTTGTCATGGGCAAGCCTAGCCACAGCAGGACTGTATGTGAATATATATGAAAAAAACCTACTAATAAAACATCCGCCACACAAGCACAAACCCACTAACCCAACTCAATGATAACTTTACAAGCATTTAACCAGAAATAATGTTTTGTTGTTGTTTGTGAAAAAAAGAGAATGAATGTTTCTGATTTCAGCAGTGGATTTTCTCCGTTTCTTTCGAGACTGCCTTGGCTTATCTTCCCAAACAATTATTTAACAACACAAAGGTCGAGGATGAGCCCCTGTCTGTCTGGAAGAATCCTCCGCCTTGCAATCACTTGGATGGAAGATGGGAGATGTGTGGCATAGCCTTTGGGTAAAGCTTGCTTGCTTGGAAAAGGTTAACACTCTCTAAAGGATCTGGCTTGAGCAGCCTTACACACCCTACACCCACACGCACACACCCCATAAATATCACTAGGGTGACACCTGAACACCTCTCATGTGACCCTCAGAGCAACACATGAGAAAAATCATTCAGGCTTGACCTTAGGAAATCATTTTGGATATTTCTGCACTTAGTCTGTGAGATTCAAAGCTATTTCCTAATCACCATTATATAGGGCATGGGAATTGAAATGTGACATTGCTTAAGGTGGTTAAGGTCAGTGGGATTTTCATAACATTCAGTGTTACAGCTTTTAATATGTGCACTGAGGTTTGAGAAAGAAAAACAGCAAGCCTTGAGAGATATAGAATTTGTTCAGACAATGTCAATCTGTTCTCCTGAACCTGCAGAAAATTCGCAAACACCAAAAGGGATACACACATGTAGGCACACACCTACACAGCCACTTAACGTTAACTGTCATATATCACATTTTCTCATCACAGGTACAAATGCACAGACACGGGCTCTGCTGAAAGACAAATGTTTGTATTTCTCCAATTCCTGCAGATGCTTATCAGAGCTCCTTGCACATAAATCAATACACTTAACCAATGAAAAACACTTCAGGCAGCTGTTTTGAAATGAAATGGCTGTTGCATTTAGTTACCAACAATCACAATAAACACAGCTGAGCTAAACTGTGTGCTGTTAATGATTGTTGACATTTGTTGGGTGAGTGTTTCACTGGCCGGGACTGTAAATTGTAAGGTCAGGATTTGAGTTGTCGTGTTGGCAGGCAGTAAAATGATGTATAGCAGTATTATAGAGTTGACACTGTCTACTAATCAGTATCTAGAGCATAATTACATCGCATTACAAATTATGCTTGAGTGTGTGATATTGTCAACCTTCCAGACAAGATTTTCTCACTAGCAACCTATTCAGCTAGCCTCACTGTTTAGTGCAATATTGCTCCACTAAATCAAACGTCTGTTCAAATGTTTCTTCCTTATTGAATGGAAAATATATTGAATTACTCCTTATTTAAAAACACTTTATCCTTCAAATGGACAAGAAAGAAGCATAGTAATAAAGCAATAGTAATGAAAACTAGTATCTATTTCAGGACATCTGTAAAGAAAATCTGCACTGGTTATGAAGGCTAGATTAGTTAAAGAATAAAGAATATGTAAATCCATGAGAGGAAATTCATGATATGACAAAAACAACTTTTAGAAAACAAGTCATTGTTTGTAGTGTGTTTCTATCCACTCACCGTTACACTAAACTGGGACACTGAGATGTTGTTTGGGTGGACACTGAGACGCACACACTGCTTGATGTCTGATGCAAAGCGACGGGGCTCTGATGAGCGCTCGCATTTCTCCTTTCTGGTGCACCTGGAAAAAACACAAGAGAGGGGATGTTATTCACAGATGAAAAATGCACACACACACATACACACATGTTGTTCAAATGTAACCTGACCAGGTCTTACTCTTTTCCACCTGTTGACACAAGGGGAAAAAGAGTATGCCCCGCCGCTCTCTGACAGACAGAGTTAGACACATTTATCATATTTCTTTTCTGGCAGTGTAGTAGCTGCAGTGGCCAGTGAAAGGAAACCCAATCTCCAGTGGGCAGGAGCAGTGGCATTTAAAACAATGGTTGCTCTATATGTGGACGTGAAGCCGGTTGGCTGGGAAAGAGGTAGGCCTCGTCTTTGTAATGCTGTCTTAATGACTGGCATTCATGGGCAATGCCAAGTGCAGGTGGAAATGTGGATGTTGGTAGAAGGGCAGGGATGGATTCCTCCGCCTCTTAATAAACACCAGGTGGTCTAACCCACAGAATGCTCTAAAACTCATTCAAAGACAAACATTAAAAGAAAGAGGCTGTAATGAACAAATGAAAGAAATATCTTTCTGGTGGTTGATGCCTGAAATACAGTAAGACACTTTTTATCCTGAATTGGAGACATTGTGGGAGGGTGGGTTTTGACTTGACATGAGTATTGAAAAGTTAAGCGGCCTAACGTGCTATAAAAAAGACATAAACAGACAAAGAAAAAGAAAAGTATAAATCCTGTTTGAGAGATGGAGAGAACAGGAGGAGGGGAAATAGTGCAGGAGAGAGGGAGAGTGAAAAAAGAAAGCAAAAAAGAAGCTAAACTTAAAGGAAGGCAACCATTGTTGGCTTTGCGAAGCTTTCACAGTTAAGCCGGTTTGAGTAGGGGTTTAATCGCTTCGGGTTCCTTTGTGGTTGACTATCACTCCTGGCTGTTGCTCCTTTTCTACAACTGATTTAAAAAGACCACAATGTATAAGTACCCCCAGGCAAACTTTTCACACAGAAACCCACATACACTCGGTTTGTTTCCTTGCATACCTACAGGTCTATTGTTTACACCAATGGAAGAGTAACAATGTAGAAAGGTGCATATGCTTGTCGTGTATGTGTTTTTTGTGTAAGTATTAGTATAATAATGTTTCTCTTTGTGCTTGTTCCTCGGCAGTGTCATTGTAAATCGAATTTAATGCCATAAAGACTAGCAGTAATGTTAACGTTTACTGGCACAATCTCTATAAGTGAATCATCACTATGAGTGAATCATGACCAGTGACTAATAAATAGATGCATTAAGGTTTATACCATTCTAACATTGTTGCCCTTTGTCTCTTAAACACACATAGTAAATATGCATCTATATGCTCTTCTCTTTAATATTTTTTATTTACAGCTACATTGTGAGTTACACGACATACTGTTAAGAAGTTCTAAGGCCACACTATATAATGTCCTAAAAACCTCCCCAATATAAAAAGAAGTGTCCCCGGCTACTTTTTACTAACAATCCCACAATGCAATGCCTTTTCTACATGTGAAAGTGCCGTTGAGTGACATTACACTTATCAGTGATGACGCAAAGTGATGTCTCAATCTCAATATATATAGCGGAGGAGTGAACAAGGGAGTTATTTCAGAAGCAGCCCAAATCTAAATGGCCCAGGTTTATGATGTCATGAGACACTAGCTGCTGTAAATAACATCAGAGGATGAGGAATGGCAGAAGGATGATGCAGGGAACCAAGACTTGCTGTAATGAATTGTTAATGTCCATCTTACAGCAAATAACATTTTTAGACTAGGTGTGTGATTCACAACGTACAATTGGTGAAAATGTGCAGCCCCCAAGTTTTATCATCTGCCATACAGTTACAAGCCAAGATGTAATGATGTAATAAGGCAGTGTGAGTTAATGAGTACAACAACTAGACCTGGCATATCTGGACTGGGGCCTGTTAATACCTTATCATTAGGTAAGGTATATATGTCTGCTCTAAAAAGTGGACAGGGGCTAATTTGTTTAGCTTGTTATGCAAATGTACAGTAGACATGGACATTTTCCATTAAAAAAACTTTAAAATACTATATATTAATTAATAATATTAAAATACCCTCACTCAACTCCAACAAAGAACATCACTCTAAAGAAAAGTGATCAGTGATCACAAACCCTTTCGGAATAATTTCCTACTTCGCTTGAGTGAGTGTCTATGAGACCCTTCTGTCATACCATCTCAGGCTAAAACTAATTAATTTACATGTGAAAATAGGGATCTCATATTGTACCTAATTTAAGTTTTAATCTTTAAGTTTATTATATTAAAATATTAATTGTTTAATTATTTTCACAATTAGCTGTTTGATCTATAAAGTGTCAGAAAAGGTGAAAAATGTCGATCAGTGCCCAAGCTACCAAAGCCCACAATGACGACTTTAAATATCTTGTTTTAACCACAACTCAAAGAAATGTGGTTTACTGTCATAGAGGAATAACAAAACCAGACAATATTTACATTTACCAAGCTGGAATCAGAGAAACTTGTTTTTCTTAAAAATTTAGACAAACTAATTTAATAGTTGACAACTAAGTGATTAATCCTTGCAGCTCTAAAGCTAACATGATGTTTGTAATGCCAGCTTTTTGCTGTACATTTTTAATGTTCCATTTCAGACTTTCCTAAATTGAAAATATAATAAGAAGTGTTAGTGCAAGCCAGTGAATTGTATTGCAAGTACCTGGGTGACCTCTGTTTATCTATGGAGATGTCATATAGCCCTGCAGGGACTGTAAGTTTCATTTATTTCTCAGCGACAGAAGGTCACAGACTTGCTGGGTATAGTCGGATGAAACAGCCAACAGGTTGAATTATTAACTTTCACATCCGAGACACGGACCATGCAGGGACTGCAACTCAGCTGAATGAGGGAGGCCTTTTCTTCTGTCTGCATCTCTCTCTACCTCCCTAAGGGTTAGACAATGGCAATGGGGGTATACCGCTGTATACACCAGAAGAAAACTCTACCGAGATGCCAGTCTGTGACACCAGCTAACAGATACATGTTTATCTTTAAGAAGTGGTCTTGCATCCTGACTGAATCTCTCACCATAGGTAGGACATGTACACATATTGATTTGGATTAACCCAAATGTCCACACCACTGTGAAAGGGGAATTTATGTAGCTGATTTGGGGCTTCAATGAAAGGACATCAAAGATAACGCCCTACATGGTTTAGCTGATGTAAGCGGTAAGTATTATCAGAGCAAAGCACTGGATAATTGTTTTCAATTACTATCCACACAGACCTTGAAAGAAATAAAGATTGAATCAATTGTAGCAACATGAAACAATCCTGCCCTTTGTAAACATCAAAGAGTATACCATTTAGAGAACCCCAGAAATTAAAGTGATTTTGATTTTGAGTAACTGTCATAAAATGCCTGACTGAGGCTATCTTTTTTGTGAAGAATTGGATGTCCAATGTCTATTCATTTGGTTAGTAAATACCGCTGTTGTGCAGAACTGTTTGACTGACTGGCAATGACACATTATGAGAGAGCAAGCTGAAAGGATTAGATTGGCCCTGAACGGAAACTAATCTGCACTCTTGTTTCTCCCAGTCTTTGATAAGGTGACACAATTAGAGTGAGACAGTGGAGAGGGCAGAGAAGGTCCCAGCCACGGCAATTGTTGCTGATGAGGCTGTCATGGCCATTCACAACTAGATGGTCTTGTAGATAATATATTTCATTGTGCAACATTTGTCATTTAGCTCCGTTGATGATTTAATTGATTACAATACAAGATGATCTCATTATTCCGTCCAGTATGCGCACAGAAGAAAGATATCCATAATCACCATTAAGTGATGAATATAAACAGGTCTAATTCACTGAAAACCTTGTAACATGCATATGATTTTTTTAAGTAGCCTTTAACTTGAAAAGGGAAAATTACTGACAACCACTGATTCGTAGTTTGGTTTTTAAATGTACATATGATGTACTGCAAATGGATAAAAAACACAGAGGACAAAGAGAGCAAGAACTCATAGAGCAGAACTTTGTTAAAGTAACTGCAAAAAACAGAAATGGCAAAATTTTAATCAAGAAACTTAAAAGTTATGAAGTTCACCATTCAACAAAATAAACACAATGGCAAAAGTCAGTATCAAGCATACTTGAAAGCATGAGGACAACTAGGCTTGATTTCTTTTGGTTGGTTGCAGGGCTCAGGAGAGCGTAGAAAAAGAGAATACTATAAAGAGGGGGTGCAGATGTATCTGGCCATGTGAGACTTCAGGTGTAATGCATATCTAATGTGAGGCATAGAGAAGGTCAAGCAGGCTGGGAAATGAAAGCTATTAAATTCTCACAAAGCTGAGGTCCAGCCATCCTTAGCTCTATCAAATGATCATGTCACTGGAGAAAACACATGTGCTGACACTCACACACACACACACACACACACACACACACAAAAATATGCACAAGAATTAAAATGTACAACAAGCTCCATACTGCTGACTGCTTGACACCTAAAAAAAGAGGAGGTTAAACAAAAAAACTGGAGACATTTAACCAAAACTATTTGCATGGGTAGTTAGCAGTAAAAGTAAGTAAGAAAATGTTCTAGTATTTTGGGTATTGGGGTATCTTTCCTGGCTGAAGAAAAAGATAACTGGTCTGTCAGTGGGAAGTGAGTAGATGTAAAGCAGACTAGTTTGTGTTTATGTGTGTGTGTGTG
>CM049393.1:15253117-15260617 GCA_026937815.1 Etheostoma perlongum | reverse complement strand
ATTTTTAGCACTCTGGGATTATTAGCCATATTGCAGCCAAAAGTAAATATTAAGATATGTCAAACCAATTATTAATGTGAAGATATTGCAACATTAGCAACATTTCTTCCAAATTGACACTGATATCACAGAGTGATGTGAGATATTCTCAACATCCATGCCAAATATGCTGACATTCCTTTTGACAATGTTACTTCTCCAAATATGGTTTCCAATCTGTCTGGCTGTCACATATGTCAGGCACATTGACAGCTTAGTTAACCACTTACAAAACTGAAATCTTAGAGACCGGCATTAGGGGAGGTAACATATCCATAATCTAGCATTTCTGGGATATTGGCTTATATCAGATGTGCCTATTCCTTACTTGGAAAGACTGAAGTGTGGATGGAAACCACAAAAAGGGAATATGCCACATCAGACTAATGTCATACTGTAAACAACCCAAAACAGTAATACACAAAACCCAATCACTGAATGGAACAAAAATTAAAAGCAAAATTTGTCACAGAAAAGTGACTTATGATAATGTTCTGTGACTGATTTACAAATACTATCCTTTCTAGGTCTTGTTACATGTTATCCCACAACTAGGATGTTATTACAGAATATGCAGTACACAATTGTTTTTAACCATACATTTTGTTTAAATACTATTTAAACAAATAATGCATATGCATAACATAAACATGTATGTATTGTGTTTATTTCTATATTAAGGCATCTTCTGTAAGAGTCCTCTGGGGTATGATATGAGATATGACTGAAAACTTTTCTTTCACCTTCTGAGCTAGACAGGCATTAGCATAAGTCGTGAGGCTTCAGGTTTACTCGAACAGTGTCTGGCTAACTGCCGGGACGAAGTCTGATGTAAAGTTTCCTAGTGGGCTCACAAAATATACAAGGGGCATACAGGATATACAGTTGATAGGATGAATAAGAGCATATGTCTATAAATGAAGACATTTGCCTTTCTAAATTAAAGGTCAGTGTTTGTCAAGGTCAATGAGACACACGCAATGCTCTCACACACACGCAATGCTCTCACACACACACACACACGCAATGCTCACACACACACACGCAATGCTCACACACACACACACACACACACACACACGTGCACTATCCACTCCTGTTGATTTCCTGCCCTGCACTATTGATTGCCTTTCTCCTCTTCCCATGGTGTTCTCTCTAACAGCTCCTCTGACCGATCTATAAAGTAAATAAAGGCAATGCTGATGGGGAAAGAGAGAGAGTGCTTGCAATTCTGTTGGCTCTCAGACCAGTGAGGTGATTTCAAGGTTGATTGGGAACAACAAACTATATGGAAGAACACTTTGAAGATGAACTGCATGCTATCCTTTCACTCAACACCCTTCCTTCCAGCACAAAGTAAGTGGGTGAGTGTGTGTGAATTCTAAGCATTCTTTATGTTTTGGCTTTTTTGCTATATGCCATTAAAGATGCATTGTTTAAGCCTTTGGTCTGGCAGGGTGCCTCCTTTCAGCATCAAAATGTTGTCATTCACTTATGGATGCTCACTCATTCACTGGTTTTCCCTTTGGCTGCATTCTGTGATGTCAGGTCAATCAATTCAAGTCATGAATGAGCAAGACCTTTGGCCAATCACAGAAACCAGAAGCAAGCATGACAGGATTTGGGGCTGGTGGTCTATTAAATATTACTGTAGTAAAATTACAAATGTTTAGAATTCACTCAGCATACAAGTGGATAGCGGAATCTTGGAAGCTGTACAAGTCCTTGCGGTTTTGCCGTTATTCAATAAACCTTTTACAGGCTTAATGTATGAGTACAACAACAAGTAGTGAGTTATTAACACAGTAGTTTTTTTTTGTGAAATACTTCTTTCAGGAGTTTGTGTTTCAGCAGCAATATCAACCTATCCACCGCTGTATGACTGTATAAAAAGCAGCTGGATACTCCCTTATTTAAACTGGTCTTTGTGTTATGCTTATTTGACACAACGTTTTTATTATTGTAAAAAAAAATTTAGTAATAGGAGTATTGTTATCTATATATCTATCTGAAATTATTCTTTTAAGGTGTCAATCTGTCTATTTAATTTGAGTCACTTCCTGGAGCAATATAAAATTAAAATGTTATTCTGCCAAGATACTCAAGTTGAGGTGAGAAGAGACTGAGGGACAAAGGATAAGTTTTTCTGACCTCTAAATATCACAATGGGGTTGATTCTGATAATCAGCATCATCATATTATCAGAATAATATGATAAAAGTAAAGCTCACTGACAAAAGGGAATC
This sequence comes from Etheostoma perlongum, assembly GCA_026937815.1. NCBI lineage: Eukaryota > Metazoa > Chordata > Actinopteri > Perciformes > Percidae > Etheostoma > Etheostoma perlongum. The sequence continues at coordinate 15,258,332 of CM049393.1, read as the reverse complement.
TAAAAATATTATCTGGAAAGTGTACTGAATGCGTTTCCTCTGCATTTTTGCTAGGATTGGCATGCGTCTGTATGGATATTCTTCTCTTTGGATGTTTGCAGGACCTGCTGGGATGCACTCTATTGGTGCTTTTCCATTGCGTGGCTACTCTACTCGCCTCGACTCTACCCGCATTTTTTGGTTTTCCATTACGAAAAAAAGTCCCTGGGACCTGCTACCAGGTACTTTTTTTCGTACTACCTCAGTCGAGGTTCTAAGCGAGCTGATGCGATACTAAAAGGTGACGTGGAAACCTGCAGGCTGCTGGTTGGTCGGATCACTGCGTTTTTAGCAGACAAGAGTGCGGAGTGTGTGTCCGGAACAAACGGGACATTTAAAAAAAAAAATCTAGCCGACAGATTACCTACTCTCTGCACTATTCTCACTTTAACTGTTCAATATTAAGGGCTATATATTAGGGGATTTATGTTGTTTCCAATATTGCACACTGTTGCTTTAAAAAAACAAGACAATATATCAAAGAAAAGTTTTTATTTAGCTCTTCAAGTAGCGCATCAAACCCTCCCGTCCATCCCGGTCTTCTCCCCCTGCACCCTGTGACAGTGTCCCCCACGGCTCTGCTGTCCCAGATGCATCCCAGTCGTTGTCATAAACCATGACTCTCATAAAGATTATACAAAGCCCAGCAGGTCAGAACCAGAGATTTCACCCGTCGGACATCGCCCACCAGACGGTCTGCGGCGGCGGTTTTGCAAAGCGTTAATGCTCTGAAACACAAACGGTACACAGCAGACATATTTTGGTGTGTAATCATGGTTGCTAAAGTTCATGTACTTTATATAGCGTATAGTAAATACTGATCGGGGTCCCTAACACATGCAAATGTTAGCTAACGTTACCAGGAAACTTAACTTACCCTTTCGTGTCGGCGAACAACAGTCATGTTGCCGTCTGAACACCGTCAGAATTCCCAAACTCCTGTTTTTTTTAGCGGTGATTTTAGTTGCTTCCTTTAGCTTCTTTTGAAACAAAACACTGGCGAGTAGCCTACGTGCTGTTGTGAATCACGTTGAAAATTACGTCATCACGCGTAGCTATGGTAACCAGCCACGCTGAGGCGTTACTCAATCTTCAATGGAAAACCGACCGAAAATGGGCCGAACAGAGTAAAGGCGAGTCAAACCGTGTCGAGCCGAGTTGTTACCATCAATGGAAAAACGCCATATCATGCTGTGAGTCAGGCCTGTTAATGGTCTTGCACAACTACTGACTTCCCATGACTGTCAATAAATAAAAAGGGCATGAAGATGGAATGGAGATATATACTGTGCATACACAGTGTATCGGAGCCATTTACTTAGGGACTAGTCTCGCATTGCCAGACCTTTCTGAACAGCGCTGCGGAAGAGGGTCTGGCTGGTCCACACAGCATTCCGGGATGGGAGAAAAACATGCTCTGGTTTATTGGTGCTCCGGTGCCTCTACAAAATAGCCTCGGGAAGTAACTTGTTTTGATGAAACATGTACGTTAAAAACGTTTTAGTCGTATAGAAAACTCAGATTGGACAGATCTGGCTAGCTGTCTTGATTTACTGTGCAGAGATCTGAGGAACAGTTAACCATAGTCCTCATAAATCCACCGGAGTTTAAAATCCAACACAAAGAAAGAGAAAGGTAACGGACATCCGGCCGAAAAAGACATACGGCTAAATTTCCGGTGGGAATGGAGCACTCCTGGAAGTGGAAGGTCGTGAATATAGACTACTTGGGGACCATCAAGGCATACATTTAGAAGCCCTTTTATTTTAGTGTGTGTTTTTATAGGTCTTAAGACAGCTAAGTATTTTATAATGATCTTAAAGAGACCCAACAAAACTGATATGTAAGGAAAACATGACATGTTTATGCAGAATACTGTATAAGTGACTGTATGTGCAGTATGTACATGCCCGTATATGCATGTGTATGACTTGCACAATTGGAATTGGAGAGCAAGGAGAAGGGACTTTGGGAAAGGTAAACCTGTGGTCGATCATTCACACTGGGTTGTGCACTTTATGTGTGTTTATGTGTCTGTGTGCAAAAAGAGTGAAAGAGAGGCAAAACTGTGTGTTTAATTGAAAGGAGGTATGGGTGTGGTGCACACACACTCACAACTTACATCTTACTTTACATGCAAAAAAACACTCCTGTAGTCTCCCTTTCGGTCCTTATGATGGTCAAAAACCTAGACACCGATCAACTAAAGTGGCATTTTGGTTATTTTCCCGCTTTCTCTATCTAGACCTGATTCTCGTTTTGTCACTTGGCGACTTGACACTAATTCTCTGGCAAAAAATGTGTGTGCGTTTGTATACCTGCCCTCGTGTGTATGTGAGTGAAGAGAGGGGTAAGCTGAGGTGAGCTGATTCTATCAGGCTAAGTGTGACAGGCCAATCTGTGGCCAGCCATTTGCTCTGACTGGGAGGATGTCCAGGGTGTTAATGGGTTTGTGCACACACATACACAGTTTAAATTGCAAGCACATTTTAAGTGGCAAAGAATTGCATGGAGGCTGCTCACTGGTTAAGTTTAAGGATTTGCTAGAATACACCCTATGGAGATCAATAGCAGAAATTGTGATAAAATCTGGACTAATACATTACGCATTCATGCATGTGTTTGTGGCTTTGCGACCCATAACCCATTAAAGTGTGTCCTCTGTCTGCTAATGCACTTTCTACCCAGGAGACCTCAAACTCATTCATCCTCCATTTCTCCTTCCTTCACTCTGCTGCACGCAAACTTACGCGCTAAGACTTTTCAGATCTCTGTCAATTTATCACATATCACCCCTCTTCCACAGCTCTTCTCTCTTAGAAGTTTCCAGTATTCGGGATAACCACCCTGCTATCTTTCTCAGATTTTGCTAATCTATCCTCTCCCTCTCTTCATTTGTCATCTCATCATTGATTTCATATTTTATCAATCTATCTCTCTTTTCCTCCCCTGTTCATCTTCTTTCATGTATGATTTTCAATGTTCCTTTTACACTCTCTGCCTTTGCCAGGTCTTCTCAGTGCCAGCAGAGTTGAAGGTGATAAATGCACTCTCACTCTCACTCTCTCACACACACACACACACACACACACACACACACACACACACACACACACACACAGACACAGACACACACACACACACACACCCCTACAGCTAGCACCAACACAAGAAACCAATTATCAATTTTCAGTGGAAAATAAAGTGGGAAATTGTCCTGCCCCCAGCAAGCATTATCTGCCGCTTCTATCTTGAGGGACAAGGGTTTGACAGTAGCTGGGTGGTGTGTGTGGGAATTTGGGTGCGTGTGAAAGAGAGAATGACAGGCATACTATACAGATGAGTTTAAAGGTAAAGCAAAAAAAGGAAAAGAAAATGTAGATTACATTCAACAGTTTCCAGTTTAGTTACAGTAACTGAAGCTCTGACTTTCCTTGTATCAACTCCTAAAGTTTGGAGTGGTGCCAATCAGAGCCCTGGTAGTGACTGCCAGTGTCTGTGCTCTCACCAGGCTCTGGTTTCAGGGCTGGTAAACAATGCCAGTGGGTAGGTTTGGTAATGGATCTAAGGGGGCCGCTGGCACAAGGCCGAGCCCCAGGAAAGCAATTGGAGACTTGGCCTGGGTTGGCTAGAGGAGTCCCTGAATACTCAAGGGCTGCAAAGAATGGTGCTGGGCATGGCCCCAAGAGTCATGGAGGTAGGGGAGGCTACCTATCTGAACACTGCACCCCTCAGACTGATTGAGGTTCGGTAAATGAATGGGTGAAAATAGTGTTTTTATGCATGAAGAATGAAAGAGAACAAGAAAAACACAGATGTACTTGAGTTTGTATAGGTGTGTGTGCACATCTATAACAGCTCCAGTAATACTCACATGTTGTGCAGGACACACCAGCCACAGTGGGGATCTCCCGATCCGAGGCATTCACTGCAGGTTGAGTACTGACCACAGGCCTCCACTGGCACCCTTGTCAGCTGCAAAGAAACATACAACAAGGATTAAATATGCTGGAGAGCCATTCACTGTTTGCATTTTTGTGTTGGTTGAATTAAGTGAAGATAAGCAAAAATATAAAAAGGAAACTTTACCAGAAAACAGACAGAGAAAGTGAAACCGAAGCAAAATGTAACATTTTAAGAAATCTACAAGAGCTGCAGTGTGCTCAGTTATGTTATGGGAGCAATTTGAATGTGATAAGAATATCTCTGCATCTTTGCTTCAGGAATGAAAATAAGCATAAAGGAAATATGAATCGTTAGATAATGGTCCATTTTTGCGCTTAGTCACAAGTGCTGCACGTAATCTACTAGAAATAAGAGTACTTCAGACAACCTCTACATAAGAGACATGAACTTGTTGCAATCAGATTCTGTGTGGTCAGAGTATGTGTAGCTATGAGAGGTAAACAGTGAGAGCTGCACCCTCGACTCAAAACAAAACATATCTGCATTAGTGTTCGCATCCTGAATGACTAAAACCACATTTTTACCACAACTATTTAAGATGGCTGTAAATGGTCTCTATTTGACCACATTGCAGTCCTAATTTCACTCTATTTTGTAAGAATAGTAACACAAAATCTAACTATTCAGAGCCAAATACACATCGACTGCAAACACTAAAAAACAAAAGTAATATGTTATATGAAAATATGAAGTATTTTGTATAAGCACTAATTTTCATGAAAATGCTTGACAGCTTCCATCTTTACCCATTGGCTCCATATTGGAAACTTGGCCCTTTGGCAGAGAAGTCCACCTATTCTGATATATAGCCCTGTCAATTCAAACTGGCATTGACTGGCACTGATTGGCATGGGCCTTGAGTGACCGAGCTCAAGAGGCAAAGCTGAAATAGATCTCAGCTGCCCCCAACTCTTGTCACCATGGTGACACCATGGCGCAATAATAGGAGTTGCTGGCACTTTTGATTAATGAGCCGTCATTGGTGGATGGCTGCTGTCACTCACGCTGCTTAGTGATGACAGCCGGGAAAGAAAGACAACATCATCTGTGTGGGACCGATATCAGGTTATTATGAGGGTAAAGCTGTGTGTGTGTGTGTGTGTGTGTGTGTGTGTGTGTGTGTGTGTGTGTGTGTGTGTGTGAGTGTGTGCGCGTGTGTGTGTGCGCGTATCTGTACACTAACTGGAATTTCAGTCTTGAAATACAAGTT